>BFEA01000064.1:3247980-3257980 GCA_003427395.1 Chara braunii
GTTTGTCACAGCCCCTCGTTTGTTGTCCTCTTCTCTCTCTCTGCCTACGGTTTACCGGGCAGTTCTATTTGTGACGATATATATATATATATATAAAGAGAGCGGAAGGAGAGAGAGAGAGAGAGAGAGAGAGAGAGATGGGCGAGGTGACCCTCATCCAGATGCTGAATTTTGTGGCCATTGATGTTCGTGATCAACGGTCCGGCGGGAATGAAGTGTGTGGTAGGTGGGGACTTTAGCTCTGGTGTCGCGTTGGCCATGGCCTTATTTTTCTGAACGAAAGGACAAAGGATGACATTTTGAGCAGCCACATTTACGTGCACGAGTTCATGTGCATTTGGAATGTACCTGGGGACGTAGCGATGTCTGCGATCGTCAGAATGAATCTGGACGTTAATATGTCCGAGTACATTCCCGATGTGGCAAATAGATGCCTTTATTTTCGAGCGAGTAATGCCTTAGTCTCCTTCGTCAGCGGGCTCTGGCGAAGAACTGACCTCCGTTATTTCTCAACCATCGTTTTTTTTTGTTTTTTTTTTTTCCAACCATTTTTTTTCCCATTCCTTCTATTCGGAATTTTTTGTTATTCTGTTTGTCAATTTTTTTTTTTTTTTTTCCTGGTTGCATACTGGTTTGAAATCGGGATATGGGGCGAGGTCGCACTAGCAAGCAAAGTGGATTGGTTGGATCGAACGCCTGAATCTGGACGTGTTGGTGGAAAGGTGCAGAAGAAAATCGAGATTGAACTGTTTTTCTGCATCTCTGCTTAAATCAAGTCCAGATTCAGGAGGTTAAATCGAAATCCTCTTTGCTAGTGGGACCTCGCTCGTGTATTTCAACAACAGTTAATGGCTGTACCACCAGCTGACATAGACCTGTTGTTTGTCTTGCTTTCTTCCTTCTCAACTCTTGAGTTCGACATTGATTTTTTTTATTTTTTTTTAAATGCGAGGGTAATAGCCGCCCCTACCTAACCTTATGATATCCTTCTGGCTCGAACTCTTGAGGATTTGAATGCATGATCTGTTTATGGACAGTCTGCTGTGTACCATTCAGCGCCAACTGTTCTCTTCAGAAAAGGACGCAGCCTGTATGTAATCTTTGTTGATCTTTGTGATTCGCTGCCGGGATTGGAACCGATGATCTGTTTTGGACAGTCATTTGTGTGCTCCATTCGGCGAATAGTCTTTTTTTTTTTTTTTTTTTTTTTTGGTACAATACGCTATATTCTTCTTTCAAATCTTTCKTCATCTGTCAAATTCTTTTTGTTGATTCTTGTGATTCGCTGCCGGGATTGGAACCCATGATCTGTTTTTGGACAGATCATTTGTGTGCTCCATTCACCGAACAGTCTCTTTTTTTTTTTTTTTTTTTTTTTTTTGTAGACTACGCTTTATTCTTCTCTCAAATCTTTCATCATCTGTCAAATTCTGTCAAATCACCTTCGCTACTTACCAACCACTACTCCTAAAGGCTTATACAGGGGAGGGAAGGGAGACGACAAAGCTGCAGTCACCGAATAGTCTCATGTGTGTAATATTCGGCCTGCCATGAGGCGGGTGAGGCGGGTGGTAGCAATTTTCCTATTTTGACAGAGATGTTGAAGTTTGAATGGATGGACCACCACCGATTTCCGTTCTTGGTAGTTTCTGGCTGGCTGTTGCCCTACTTGTTCTCTTGGTTTCCTTTTTAGGAAACGGCAAGCAATTTCCTCCTCCCTCCCACATGCGCGCGGAAATAATATGCGATTGCTATTAACAAAGCTTCTTCGTCGCTCAATTCGGTCGGTGTTTTTTTTAAGTTTCCTCTCCTCCCCCCCTCCTCCCTTTTTTTTTCTTTTTTTGTTCTCTTTTTCTCCTTTTTAGACTTCGAAAGTGCGATGGCCTTGAGACTTAACCTTGGAACTGACCGGCGTCAGGTAAATTCGGAGTTATTTTGCTCATCAGATTGCATCTGGATTCGAACTCTGGTCTGTATTTCGATATAGTTGGTGGATGTACGAACTGAGCAACGCCTGTTGGTACCCGGTCTTTGTCTGCTGTCTTGGTTGTGAAGACGACAGGCCCCTTTTTTTTTGTTGTCGGGACAGGGGTTTCTTTTTCCTGTGTCTTTTTGTTTTTTCCTGAACGGGAAATGACACTTGCATTATTGAGCCTCAAACTTCGAAAGGGCGATGGCCTTGAGACTTCACCTTGGAACTGACCGGTGTCAGGTAAATTCGGAGATATTTATTTTGCTCATCAGATTGCATCTGGATTCGAACTCTGGTCTGTATTTCGATATAGTTGGTGGGTGTACGAACTGAGCAACGCCCGTCGGTACCCGGTCTTTGTCTGCTGTCTTGGTTGTTAAGACGACAGGCCCCTTTTTTTTCGTTGTCGGGACAGGGGTTTCTTTTTCCTGTGTCTTTTTGTTTTTTCCTGAAAGGGAAATGACACTTGCATTATTGAGCTTTGGCCGGATATGAACTGGTGATCTGTTTATCAGCAGGCATGTAGTAGGTGTGTACCTCTCAGCAATGTGGCTCAGGGGTAGGGCGGTCATTTTGCTAGAGTCTGTGAAGGAGGCAGACGCAATTGCCGTAGACGGCGTCGGTTTTTCTGGTTTGCCAGTGTAATTAAAACCATCAGTACACGCCTCGCATCGGCGGCGGGGCCGTGTTAGAGGCCGGAAAGCGACGCTGGCCGCTGATCTCTTTTGTGGACGGCGCGCTGGGGCCGATTTTTCCGGATAGGCGACGAGTTTCTTTTCAGCAAGGCTGGGGCTGTGTACTGGCGGTTGAAGAGGGATCTTATTTTTTTAATCTCTATTAAGAGTGAATGTAGTTGGATGAGGGGTCCATGTGCAGATCATGCACTTGCCCCACTTGCTGGTCTAGGTGCACTCGTTCTGGGAAGTAGGCAACTGCCATCTGCTGTGTTGGGAATTCCTGGATTGCCATTCATTGACCAAGCATCATCAAAGTCCCTCAGTTTCCCCAATAGGAAATATAGGGCAATGCCGGCCTGTATGTATATTCCGGTATATGGCTTCAGTACCTGGCCGCAAGTAGGTCCAGGTGCATTCTGATCGCGGAAAGCACGAACCACGTTCTGATTGGTTTTATGAAAATGGTTCAAGTTGGGCGATTCCAAACTGCCCTGCATATTCCAGTGTACGTCATGCACCTGCCCATATGGTAGGTTCATATGCATTCAGACGGTGTGCAAACCAAGCCCCAGAGTGGTTACGTGGTCATCATCTTGTGCTTTTCCGTTCCTCTCTCTCTATCTATCCCTCTCTCGCTCCCTCTCTTTTTCTTTCCCCTTTTTCTTTCCCCTTTTTCTTTATTTCCCCCCCTCTTGTTTCTGTGCTTTTGGTGTTTTGTCTTCCTTTCATCTCCCTGGCGAGGAATCGAAAAGGGAGAGAAAACAAATGTCTTGATTATTGTACCTACGCTTATGCGTATGTGTTGTAAATGAGTATTCCAGTGTATGTCATGCGCCTGCCCATATGGTAGGTCCATATGCATTCTGACGGTGTGCGAACTAAGCCCCAGAGTGGTTAAGTGCTGATCATCTTGTGCTTTTCCCTTCCTCTCTCTCTCTCTCTCTCTCTCTCTCTCTCTCTCTCTCTTGCTCCCTCTCTTTTTCTTTCCCCTTTTTCTTTCCCCTTTTTCTTTCCCCTTTTTCTTTCCCCTTTTTCCATCGGTGTTCTAAATGAGTATGTGAAGGCCATACGCATCGGTGTTGCAAAGGAGTGTGTGTCGAATCCATGCGTGTTAACTATGCGATGCACCGAGAACACTGGTTGTCACCATCTTTCCCCCGAACACAACCCCCACCCTGATTGTGAATGTGTACAAGCCATATGTGCTGTCGGATACGCTCGCATGGAGGGCGCGTTGTGTTCGCGGGAAGAAGACGCTAGGACCGTGAGCACTTGAATCGATCGTCTGTGAATCTGTGGTCAAGGCTAACTGTAGACTCGCCGCTGCCAGGTGGGGATTCTAATTATAGATACGAGTCCAGAGGTGATCCGACAGAATACTTTTTTTNGTAGACTCGCCGCTGCCAGGTGGGGATTCTAATTATAGATACGAGTCCAGAGGTGATCCGACAGAATACTTTTTTTTTCTTTTTCTTTTTTTATTGCTTCAATGAACAGAACTGGTTTGAACCAACCGATAAGACCCTCGTCTCGTGTTCTCCTCCTCCTCCCCCCCCCCCCTCTTTCCAAAGTTGTTATCATCCTTCCCTCTTGGTATTCTTCACTATCTCGGTCCTTCGCCCCTTATTTAGCCTTTTGCATCATGGGGCGATTGACCACCCAACACCCAATTTGGTTGGGCTGCAATCCCAACCAACCCGACTCTTCGACTTCCCGAGTCGTCTGTTGGCGACCGTGGTACTCGCTTGTGTGAGATTCCATTTGCTCTTATACCTTCTCCTTGTTGTCTTTCTTCCCTTTCCTTCTCAGTTCCCTCTTGTTCCCCCTCGTTCCCCGTTGCTCCTCCTCATTCCCCCTTCTACTCTCTTCCGGTGCCCAATCCTTCTTCTCCCTTTTACTCTTCCCCGGTTCCCCCCTGTCTCCGCCTCTTCTCCTCTCTTCCGTTGCCCAGTCCTTGTGGTTGCTGCCAGGCCACGGCCGTTGCTTCTTTTTCTTAACTCTTGTTTTCGAGAGATTGCGCCTCACTGCACCACTCAACATTCTACATGCATTTGTCCGCTTTCTGGACCAGGTGCATTTGGACGAGTGCAACGTTTAGAGTGGTACTGGGACGATCATGTGGTCCAGATACCTTTATTAGAGTGTTGTCCAGTGGAGCGAGTCCCACTGTCCAGTCCCGAACAAGCGTTGAAGCACACTGGTGACGTCAACAAGTGTGGCGTTTGGTTGCACTCGAGCCCAGACGCACACTGTCGATGCAAACAGATGCGGTCTCTGCTGTCGGCATTTTCGTTTGTGTTTTTGTATGATATCTGTTGTTTGTCCTGTGCGTGCCTTTTGTTTATCATTGCCGGTGGGAGGAAGGCATGGGCTAGGGGATGATGGGAAGTCGTACCACCAGCATAGTTCACAGGAGATATGTTCACAAGTCGAACGAGTGTTCTCGTTTTGCGGATGTTCCTGCTTCTGCGGACTTCGTACGATTATGTGAGGAGGAAAAAAAAAAAAAAAAAAAAAAAAAAAAAAAAAAAAACCACCTGTGTTATTCGCTGCAGGATTAATCTTTCGCTCCATGTTATTGCTTGGTCCTAATGACTCTGTTTGGTCTGACCGACGTCTTGTAGTCTGGGGCCTAGTTGTCTCAACGTCTCTCCGTTGTTCATGCTTCGGGAGGAGGGGTGTTTGCGGTACTGCCAAGTGTTTCCCTGCATGCCATGCCCAAGTGTTCTCCACATGCGCAATCTCTGTGCTGTTGTTCGTGGTTCAGGCTTAGATGGGTATTATGCATTTCGATGCCGTGAAGTGCGTTGATGGAATGCTCTGTTGTTCATGACAACTTGTGTTCTGTCAAAGTGGTCTGGGGTGGGTGAATGATTGTTGTGTGCGTCGTGGGGCTCGATTGTCTGATTGCTTGTTTTCGTCTGACCGGTTTACGCGGCAAGCCCGTGACGGTTGGGGCGGCCCACGCCCCGGTGGTGAACTGCAAAGGCCCCCATGAAGAGAACAGTTGGAGGCTTGCGACCCTTGGAAGACAGATTTTTTGGCTAGGGCTTGGCTAGGGCTTGGCTAGGGCTTGTGAGAACCGGTGGTTGAAGTGGATGATTGGTTGATTGAACTGATTGACACTTTCGAATTTTTGAAGCTGATCAGTGCTGTTCTGTCGTCGATGGGTGGATTATGATGGTGGCTTTGCTTGGGTGCCCTGTTGTTGGACTTTGCAGGGAGTCGTACTATAGCTTATAGGATTGTCCAGACAGCTGGGAGCAAGATGGGAGCAGGGCGTGCCGCACAGCACTTTGCCCCACCGGAGACTGTGAAGGTTCTAGAGATGACAGTGCTGTCTGCAAAGGGGCTGGCGATCTCCACGAGGCTTGGGAGGTTGATGTCCCTTTACGTCCGCATCTCGCTCGATGGAAAGCAGAGGCAGACGACCAAGTGTGTCCGAAGCTCTGGACCGGAACCGGAGTGGAATGAGAAGCTCTTTTTCAACCTCGATGAAGACACTCTTGCTCGGCCGCTCGACCCCAGCCGGAGGCTCATCACGCCGGACGACGACTTCAGCGGGTTTTTGATCGAAATTTATCAGGGACGCCCGCTTTCGCGGAAGTTGCTCGGAGCGCAGATCCTGACCGTGATGCAGGCAATTGAGTTCTCGAACAGCGGCTTCACATACCACACGCTCTGTCTGCGAGGATCCGAAGCGTATATCAACCTTGGGCTGAGGCTGGCTGACCCTGTGGTGCCGATGGATCAGGATGTCGAGATGCAACCGGGCTGCTCGCCAAAGACGCATTTGCGCAGCAACAGCTGCGTCAGGAGGCCGTCTGTTGTCGGGATGACGCTCGACCAGAATGGTGCCGGCGTGGCCGTGATGAGGTCTCCTCCGCCGCAGGTGAGAGGGACAGCCAATGCTTGCCAGCAACCTGGCAGCATGTCAGTCAAGAAAGCCGCCGCTGTTGCAGTTGCATCTGTTGGCCTTCCTCCTCCTCGCTCCCCTGCGGCTCCCCCTGTGGCTCCTCTTTCACCCATGCGCGACCACGTCCTGGCAATCGGTCCAAGCAGTGCACAGGATGACGCCAACAAGTCGCCGGTGGAAGGTCTAGCCAGGGTCCTGTCGATAGGGAACAGCTCCCGAAAGCGTGTGGAAGCCTTACCTGCCCGGCCGCAGTTCCGGTCGGGTTCGAGCCGCGTATCTGCAGAGCCATCAGGGTCCCACAAAGGTGCCTACGACAGCAGCAACATGCCTCCTGTGCGACTTATCAAGCGTCCTGGACTTGCCTTCTCCACCAAAGGACCTCCTCTCCCGAAGCTTGTCGTTCCCTATCGGGACCGAGTTGCACAGAGTCAGCAGAACGCCAACGGCGCATGCGCGGTGGGTAAAGCAGGCACCATAATAGCTCAGCCTTTGGATCGGTGCTCGAGCGAAAGCGAAAATGTGCAAGGGGAGTCTGGCGCAAGAGCAAACGGTCACGGAAGAATCGAAGAAACACAGCCCTCAGCGCGGGTATCCAAGTCTGGAGGCCCTAGGCTTTCACCGAGGAATCCTGTCGCGAATCCAAACTACTATAAACTGCAGGGGGATGCATCATTGGCGTCAAGTTCCACGGACTACGCTGGTGTGGAGTGGTCTCCAGTGGGTGTTCTGTTTTCCCCTGGTTTGTGTCTGGGTCGCGAACGAGGGAGCGGGGGGCGTGATCACAATGACAGATGGCACTTGCCAGCGGTCTTGGAAGTTGAAGAAACTTGTCTCACCCCCACCGCTGGACGGAGCGCTTCCACCAACGTCGCCTCTACCCTGCCTGAGAGTGAGATAGGACGTACGGGAAGAGTATCCACACATGATGCCTGTGAAGGGGCAGACAATCTGACAAAGGTTGAGAGCTCTAAAGCTGTGGCAGCCGCTGCCACGCCTGGAGTCACTGCTGCCATTCCGACAACCCCTCCGGCGATGATGTCTGCATCCTCGCCATCGATAGGCGGATGAATTCAGTGAGGAGGGTTCTCTCATAGGGAACAAGACAGCTTTGTAAGAAGGAACTATCAGTTTTGATGGGGAGTTTAGGGCTGCCCCTTGTGTTAATTTAATCTAATCGTTCTGTGCAGAATTTACTTGATTGATTGGTTAGTTGGAAAGTGGGCCAGGTTCATCAGCCATCCACCCTCGTTGGCGTGGAGCGGGGTACTCGAAAATGATACGCCTGCTCATGGGCTACTCTTCGTCCTCATCTTAAGTGCTGTGGCACTTTCGCTTCCGTTTTGTATGTTGCAGTGTTTTACAGTATGTCGGCTATCCAACTTGTGCGAAACTTTTGTGCATGGAAGAAGGGGACTCTCCGTCGGCGCCTCTCCCCTCGTACCGGTACGCTGAACTCACCTCGTATCGATAAATACCATATTTCCATGCTGGGCATTCGATATCCATTGGATTCTGTGTGATTCGAAGCCCATGTTGTACCTTGAGAAAGGTGGTCACTTACACACCAAAGTGCGCTGCATTGTAGAAGGGGAGGAGACGTCCATCGCCAGCCATGGAGAAAAAAAATAACCGCCCCAGGCACTATGTTCTTGGTACAGTTGCTTGAGGATGGGTCAGCTAGGCCGAGCGCCTCATTTACCTAAGCTAACCTGTGTGTATGAATGACCACAGCGGATCTCCGACCAAGCGACTGGTCCTTGCCGTGGTCGCAACGCTCCCATGTGCTCTCTGGAATGTCGACGGAAGCGGGAAATTGCACAGGGAGCATACGCATGGCCCCCGTGCAAGGGATGGCATGCGGAAAATTATGGCATGCTGAAATTAAGGAGGAAAGCTGGCGGTCTATCTTTAGCAGGCGGCTTTCCGGCCAAGCTTGTACAGGAAGGTGTGATGATTCTTAATGGGGACTGTGTTTGTGGACGAGCCGTCGGCCACAGTATGTCGCTTCCATAAAGCTGGAATTCTGATGGTTGGCAGGCGGCTTTCCGGCCAAGCTTGTACAGGAATGGGGATGATTGTTAGTAGATGAGCGCCCGACGCCCGTCTCGTAGTCTGTGACTTCCAGCAAAGGGATTTGTGAGATGGATACTTGTCCCAGCTTCCTCATTGGTGGCGGGACTCCCACCAGTGTAGCCTTTTCTTTTCCCTCTCTGCAGTGCAGAAAGTGAATTGAATGAGAGCATGCTCTCCATTATTTGGCGAAGGATTGACATTACTCTCACCCACTCGCTCATTGTATACGGACGGCGACTCCCGGGCGGCTGGCAGACTCGGCAACCGTATTCTTGGTAATGGGAAGAGAGAGAGAGAGAGAGAGAGAGAGAGAGAGAGAGAGAGAGGGTGTACAAATGGGAGAAGAAGATAAGGGGTGGGGAGGGTTGGGTAAAGAACTCATATATGGTGTTGGAAGAGTGAGGGAGGTGAACATCACAGGACTGAGAAGAACAAGGTTGGTAGAGAGGGAATATGTTGTGGGCAATAGATTGGGGATGGACAGAGGGAGAAGGGGAGGGGAGAGATGGAACTGAACGGGGCAGACAAAGGAGGGCGGGGGGCAGGGGGGCAATAGACTGGAAATGCGCAGAGTGAGAAGGGGATGGGAGAGACGGATCTGAAGGAGGCAGACAAATGAGAGAGAGGAAGAGGGGGGCGTGGCACCAAGGAGTAAGGTGGCAAGGAATACAAGCACACACAGGTGAAAAGAGAGAGAGAGAGAGAGAGATTGTGGAGATGTGAATGAGAACAACATCAGGCTGTATGACGTGACAGTGTGTGTGTGTCACACACACACACACACACACACACACACACACACACACAGAGAGAGAGAGAGAGAGAGAGAGAGAGAGAGAGAGAGAGAGAGAGAGAGAGAGAGAGTTGGAGCGTTTTTAATTACTGATACCTTCCCTTCTCTGAACATCTCTTCCGTGCCTGTAGCGAGGTGGATTATGTCCACGAAATTATGTTAGTGTTTTTTCTCTCATCTTCTCTGGCGGTGGGAAGGGCCACTTGTGGGCCAAGTTACCTGTGTTCCGCAAGGCCTCCATCTCAGAGTCGACATCGGGACTCGTGGATTTATTTTTTAATTCGAAGTTATCATTCTTTATTTGTTGTGGTGTCTTCCAGTGCTAGATTCTTCGCTGTGTGGTTGTGCAGAACAGTGATTGAGCCACTAGTACACAAAGATGTTCCCACATGTAGCACATCGCACATGGATGCGCATACGTCACAGCACGCGCATGACAACACACACATACCGCTGTGTTGATGTGTTCTTTTGTGTGTAAGAGAGAGAGAGAGAGAGAGAGAGAGAGAGAGAGGTTGTGGAGATGTGACTGAGAACAAGATCAGGCGGTATGAAGGCGAAGCGACAAT
>BFEA01000064.1:3278288-3293472 GCA_003427395.1 Chara braunii
GCTTTTGGTCACTAAAGGGGTAATCCAGCTCTGGACCTGCTTGTTATAGCCTACCTTCGGTGTATAGTCCAGCAGCGTGACATTACCACGAGCCTCGTGGGACGACCACCCCCAGTGCAGCGGCAGAGTCCTCATCCTGCTGATCGGAGTGTCCCCCAGTGGACACAGAAACCTCGTCCCGTAATTCCCAACCATTTGAGTTCTCACTAAGATCTGTCTGCTATTCCTACTCAGGGTAATGGTTTCCAAATCCTCTCCCAGCGAAATTTTTAAAGTTCCGTCCCGACTTTCCTGAACCAGCCCTCTTGCCACCGTAGCCACTCTGTCTTCCTTGATTTCCTTGACCAGACACACAGTTCCTGGTTGCTCCCGCCCACTATCCTTAACTCACTTCCCCTCATATGATTCCCAGTGTCTGTCTAGCAGCTCCTTCCAGTTCAGCGGGATGCTACCAATGATCTTCTCCAGTCTTCCTCCAACATACCTCATATGCTTGAGCTTAGGTTTTATTTCCAGTTCAGACCGCCAACAACCCGTATCTACATTTCAGATATCACTTATGCGTGAGACACCTTTTTGTATCCAAGAATCACCGAAGGCACCTGTCTCACTACCTGCGGACCATGGTGTACCATCTTCTGCGCATAGCCACCTGTTTTCAAAAATGTGTTGCTGCAAGACTTCTTCYGCAGAGGAAGGATGAGTGATCTGTTCTGGCATGACCTTAGCCCAAGCCTCCAGGATGTCTGCCCACACTGTGGATTTAATCCTTCTTTTGATAAACGACCTAGTYARAAGGCAGACCCCCACATCCTCCTTTCTGACCAGATTCCATTCTCTAGAGAGTATCATTAAGGCCAGGTCCAGCCATGGGTGGCCTGAGTTGTCTAGGAGGGCTTTTATGGGCCATCTGGCTAGGAGTGCATTTATCTGCTGCTCTGGACTTATGACCCCCAAACCCCCTGAGTCTTTCCCACCTATCACTTTCTCCCATGAAACTTTTGCTAGGTAGCCTAGATTCTCATCAARTACTCCCTTCCACAAATATCTCCTTGCTGYCTTGGTTATCMGGGAATATGCCATCTTTTYGASTGGCCTAATAGCGCCCGGGAACCAGCAGTTTGAAAAAACGCTTGTGTTGAGAACCAGGGCTCTTCCTTGAATAGAAATACCCGGGACTGATGCTATTCTTTCCAGCTTGGCRAGGGCTTTCCCTTCAATCAGATCACTAGCATGTTTCCTCACGTCCACCATTCCAACTTGAATCCCCAGGAATCTTTCACTCTCTTGATCCCCCAGGCATTTCAGACCCCAATCCACACATAGTTTTTGATCCTTGTGCACAATAGCCACAGATTTGGGCCAATTGACAAGAGCCTCAAAGAAGAGAGAATATAGATCAAGACATTTTTTGAAGGCTTCTAGGGAATCTGCGGAATTTAATGAAAGGGCAAACAGGTCATCCGCCATGGCTGATGCCTTGCATTGTCTGCCTGAGCCCAGGTTGATACCCTTAATCTCAGGATTCCCACTGATTGCAGATAATAGAACTTCCATCTGGATTACAAAAAGGAGGGGGGCTAACGGACATCCTTGCCTAAGTGACCGTGACAATTTGAAAGTGTTGGAGATTTCTCCGTTAACCATCACCCCCCCAACCCCTTTCGTGTAGAGGGCTCTGAACCATCGGCAGAAGATCTCCCCGAAGCCTGCAACGGTAAGGGTCCTAAGGACAAATTCCCAATTGACTCTGTCGTAGGCTTTCTCGAGATCTAGCAGCAAAGCGACTATTTCTGGCTGGTCGTCGTTCATGACCTCCAAGGCCTCAATTGTCAGCATTACGTTATCAGTATATTTCTTCCTCTCGTGAAGCCCACCTGTTCGACTCCAATGAGTCCTGGGAGGTATCTTTTAAGTCTTATTGCCAATGTCTTAGCTAGTATCTTGTAGGAAGTGTTTAGAAGGGAGATCGGTCTCCAATTTCTAATGTTTCTTTTGTCCCCCTTTTTGTAAAGCAAGGAAACAATACCCAATCTTGAGACTTTCCCCAAATCTTTCCCTTCTAGTAGGCCGTTGTATACCTCTACTAGTTCACTGCCCAACTTATCCCAAAAGCGGAGGTAGTACTTGATTGGGAGTCCGTCACTCCCGGGACATTTCCCTTTTGGCATGCTTTTGGCAGCAACCCAGAGTTCCTCTGATGTAACTGGTCTATCAAGGTCCAGCTTGGCCTGTGTGGGTAAGCGTGCCTCAAAGGTTTTCCAGAGTTCTCTTTGGAGTGGGATTTCCGATTGGGCTATGGTTTCCGGGCGGGATGTCTGGAAGATGTTCTCAAAGTACAGTCTTGCATACTCTAAAATCTGTGTGGTATCCTTTGCCACCGGTTCAAATGCGTCGAAGGGGTGACTCAGTTCCACAATTACTGAGTTGCCTTTTCTCCTTGAGAACCTGTTAAAATTTTCTTTAGTCAGTCTGTCCCCAACCCTTATCCATTTGATCCTTGCCCTTTCAGCCCAGACTTTTTCCTTTCGGATCTGAATATTTTCCAGTTTATCCTTTAAGGCATTCCTTTGGCTGAACCAGAAGCTGTCCCATGCGGGGTTGAATCCCAACTTACTTTCAACCCAGTCAATCTCCGCGATGAGTTTCTGTTCTTCTATTTTCTGGTTGGATGCAAAGCTAAAGGAGGCGGCCACTGCTTTGTTTCCAGCATCCAACCATTCTCCCATGCTCTCTTTGTTTCCACTTACTGAGTTGGTCATGGATTGAGTCCACCAGTGACTGGTCAGTAAGGATGTTGGTGTTGAGCCTGTAGTAACCCTTGCCTCTTATAATTCTGCTATCTGAGATGAATGTGGTTAGAACCGGTCTATGGTCTGACATGGAGTGAAATGGCATGGTTACCTCTATCACCCAGTCTGCTGGGCTATCAATTGCTTCATTGAATCTTAGGAACTGGTTGATCCCTTTCGCCTGCTACACCCCGAAGGAGTAAAGTTCACATGGATCTCAAATCTCAACAAATGAGTCCAAAGCCGGGTTTTGGATGGAATTCCAGTCCCCCCCAAGGACTAGGTTCTCCTCCTTGGGCATGAGCAAAGGTAATATTTTCATAAATTGAATTTTTTCTCTCATCTCAACAGGGGCATAAACTGACATAAAAGACCAATGACAGTCCCCTATTTTAATGGTTACCCACACCCATCTACCTAGTGAATCACTGAGATTGTCTAATAATTCAAAACAGAGATCTTTGCTTAAGAGGATCGTCGTACCACCCCTGGTACCTTATGCAGGTGCCCAGAATTGAGGTCCTTGCCATTGCCATTTATTACATTCTATTTTGTCCTCATCCAATTTAGTCTCCTGGAGCACGGCCACATGCACCCTTTTTTTATGTAGCCAGGCTCTAAGTCTGGCCCATTTTCTCTTGTCACTTTGGTCACCCAGGCCCCTGACATTCCATGAGACTACTTTTAATTTAGTCATTAGTCATTTTTTCCCCCCCGGACTGGATGAGGGAGTGGTTCGGGGGGGGGAGGAAGGAAATTTTCTCTCCCTCTGGTCCAGTTTTCTCATTGCTTGGGCCTCCTGCTGCGGGGAGACCCAGAGAGAGGCTGGACTTTCTTCTTCTATCATCACCCCCGTCGATGATGTCATTTTTTTCCCCCCACGGAGCTGAGAGTGATCTGCTAAAGTATTCTGAGAAAAGATTGATATCATTAGCAAGTACGCGATTATACTCCACCATGACATCACCTGATACCGCGTCCACTGTGTAGATCATGTTGGCGTGGAGGGACGGTTTATCCTTGGCCCATTCCAATGGGCACCAGAAAGCATGACCTTCCTTCATAGCCATCAGCTCCTGTTCGGTTGGTCTAGCGTCAAAGGCTGCGAGGAAGAGGTGAAGCTTCTTGTTGGATGAATTGGTTCTGGTAAGCCTTCTGGATCCCACCTTAGGGACGGCTTTGACCGCTACGGATTGCCCAATATAATTCTTCACTTTTGAAAGCATTAGGCTCTTTGTTGGATTGTTTTCCACTGAGTACGGAGTAAGATGTCTGAGCACCGATTCTTTGCTGTATGTGAGAAAGACAATGCCGTCCACAGTCTGTCTGAAAATAAGCGGGATAAAATATTTATTTACGCCTTGAGTACCAGGCGTTTCAGATTTACGGGTAACTCTGATTTTCTTCTTCTCATTTTCCCTTCTCCTGTGTTTTCAGAAATTTCCATTCTTCCCTTTTTGTCCTTCGGGTTGCATGGCTCATCTGCCGACTCTGCCGAGTCATTCCAGTCCAGCGAGGAGTTAGTCTGTGGATCAGAGTCCTCTCCTTCAATGTCACTTCCCATGTCACAGTCCTCATTCCCGTTCCCTTTGTTGAGCGGGAATGACTTATGTTTGTCACACAGTTTCTCCTCAGTTTGCGAGGACACCTGCCCTGCCTCTGTGAGTAAAGGATGGGTTCCTTTGCCCTGCGCAGCCCCCACTTTGCTATTTGTTTGTTCCCTGATTTTCTGCATACTACCCTCTGGCGCCGCTGGCAGAGGCGGGGGCATTGCTGAGTTTGGCCCTTCGTTATTTCCTTCTCCCTGGACTGGGTCTGGGTTGACTTTTGCTTTCGTTGCAGCTTGTTCCTCCAACATTGGTTGCCCTTTTTCTTGCTGTTCCTTTTTGTCTGCAGCTTGTTCCTCCAACATTGGTTGCCCTTTTTCTTGCTGTTCCTTTTTGTCAGTCTTCCCTACTTTGCTCACTCCTCCGTTTGAATCTTCGCCATTTCGGCTATCCTGCACAGGCTTATTTTTTATTTGTTCCTTTGAGCCTGACGGAAGGGGGTTCAAATCTCTGTATACCCCCTTCCAGGTAGTGGGCCTGAGAACCGGTTGAGGTCCCTTTGGGTCCCAATTTGCCGGCCCCAAAGCCGGGGGGGTGTGTAACCCCCTGATCACCACCCCCCAACAGACTGCCTGAAGGGGGGCCGAAATCTTTCATGTCGAAGGCTCCTGCCCGTAGGCCATCCTTGTTGGTGATTGTCTGGAGCGAGGTGGGGGATGATCCCCACCTTCTAACCCCTCGACCCTGCTGATTGCCCGAAGGGACTGCTTGCTCCCTTGTGTTGATCTTGAGTTCGAAGGGGTGAATGTCACCTGAATTGGGACAACAATCTGTCGGATGTCCAGCGTAATCTCTACAGGTTTGGCAGTAATCAGTAAACTGAGTTACAATCCTGATTTCATACAGTGATCCATCCAGTTGTGGCCACTGAAGATCGTTGGGCACTCGGTCTCTTCTGTCGCGCGGAATGTCAAATTTCACATTGTTGAGCTTTGGCATGTCCTCGTACTTTTCTGGAAGGTACTGTTTCAACACCTTTCCCACCGCAAAGTCGAGACCTGATCTGTCGAAGGGGACCGCTTTGATGGGAACCCTCAGAGCTATCACCCAGATTTTGCTGATGGCCTCCTCTTCTTTCGTTTTTTCCAGTTCTTTTTGTGACATCCACCGTTTAAAACTGAGTTTATAATTCGTTCCGTCGACCCTCAATTTGTGGGCTCCCATGTTTAACAAAAAGTCCACTGTTTTCTTGTCACGGGAATAATAAGACATGACATTTTTCCCTTCCTGGTGAACCCTCCCCCTTTCCTTGTGGTGAAGGGAAGGGGGGAGCAGAGAATCTTCCAGAGATCTGATGCATTGTTCTTTTTTTTCCGCGGACAGTGATTTAAAAGCACCCTGGAAGAAGACTACTACAACATGTTCCTTCAGCCACTCCTCCTGTGCCTTTTCTAGCTCAACTGGCAGGGAGATCATAATTGATTTCCCTTTCATTTCGAATTTTGCGAACTTCGACGTGTCCGGGATAACCAGCCTATCGTAGCATTTTTCAAACATCTGCCTGACCTCCTCCACACTCGCCTCTTCCTGCATTGAATGACCCTCCTTTTTTTCAACTTTCATTCCACCTTCCCCCTCATCCGAGCCCTCCTCATACTCCTCCACTGGCCACCACTTTTGTCTTTCCAAGAGATCCGAACCCTTTCTTACTGAATCTAACAGCTGGCGTGGGTTTCGCCCCTGGTCCTCGTGCTTTTTCCCAAACCTATTCTCGTCCACACCCCATGTTCCTTGCCGAGGTCTTGTTGTCTTGCCATTACCATCTTTACCACCAGCACTAGTACCTGCACCGAAGGTGAAAGTTTTCTTTCCCACATTCATTCCCTCATTCCTTGACACGCCTCCCGTCCCTTCCGTCCTTTCGAACTCCATTGTGTCTAGCTCTGTTCCGGACCCCCTTGTTTCGCCACCTTTTATTCCCAATTTCTCCTAACCTTCCTTCCTCCTTTGTTGGTTGTTTGCCCAGAATGGTGTGAAAGAGCTCCAAATATGGCCGCTTTTTGCGTTGTCCGTGCTCATGTCGGTTTTCCTTACAGTCGCCCCCGCCTTGATCCCGTGGGGCAGAAGGACGAGGGGCGAGAGCTAGGGGCAAGAAAGGCTGGTCTACCCGTGCAAGACGAGGGATTTAGGACATTAGCCGGACTGTTCCTTATTTTCTTGTTGTTGAGTGTGAGCATATGTTCTTCCACCTTTCCAATTGGGAGTGGTCGCTATTACGATTCCACGACCTTTGTGAATATGATCGACCTTTGGTACTATCGATGCAAGCCAGGGTTTACCCAATGCTTCGTTGTGGGCGAGAGGTATTTCCGCGCTAAAGCGCTRAGATTTGCGCCTACATCAGAAGCCRGGAGKTTTTTTTTTTTTTTTTTTTTTTTTTTTTAACTCCTCCCAGCAGCAAGGTTAAGTAGATCAGTCAAAAGACCCAAAAAAAACAAGGGATAGCGATCGCAGAAGGAAAGAGGTTGGGTACATTCCCGTCCTCCGCCCGTTCCTGTCCTTTCCCTTTTTTCAGGAAGACCGTGCGTGCCCTCTACGGCGACGGAGACCCAAATGCCCCGTGGAGCCCCCTTCCACGTAAAACCCGGAGTTCGCCCTTTCGAGAGAGTTATCCCTGAAAGGAGATAAGAAACCTAAAAGGGCGTTATCTTCGTACTTGGCTTTTTGAAATCGCTACTGTATTTATTCGGGGCTCATATTGCGAGAACAAAAGGGAACAAGGAATTTTCCTAATCTGAAAAAGAGAACGAGAATCGGGGATTGCTTTTCTGCGTAGATCGTATTGCCTAGTGGCTCCGTGGCACCCCCTTTCACGTAAAAACCGGAGTTAGCTTGCCCTTTCAAGAGAATTATCCCTAAAGGAAAAAAAAAGCTCTAAAAGGGCTAAAAAAGCGAAGGGAGTTTCCTAATCCGGAGAAGAAGGCAATAAGACTGCTTCAAATCGTCCTTACTGGCACTCTCTGCACTATAGCCGTCCTGACAACTACGATGAGGTCTGGCCTATGGGAGGGCGGAGAAAAACTACAAGAAACAGTTTAATGCGGGAACAAAAAAATAACCAAAGTTACGTCCAGATACAGAAGATCAGACTGGAGAAGAGGCTCAAGTCACACGCACAAGCATCACTATGGGGATCTAGGGTGTGGGGGATCGAGGGATACCTCCACTCCTGTTGCCGCTGCCTCGGTCTCTGATGTAGTAGCTCGCCAGTGCTCGTCCATTTCCGTCGAGAAACCGCCCTTTCTCCACTCAAGAGAACGGCGCGGACGGGATTATCACCAATCCCTACCATCCATGGGAAGGGCGCGCTTGACGCACGCTCTTCAGTTCGTGTAGTTCTAGTTAGATCGAGGGAACTCCTCACCCCTCACTCCACTTGCATACCACCTGCTGGGGAACAGTCCAGTCCGTAAATGCTTGCAATATTTTGTCGATTGCAGCTATACGGCGCTACCACCTTGCCCGTGCTTAGCGCCTCGGGCCATGGCGGCTGGCCATCGTCATCGATATCAAACCTAACCGTGTCGTTTGACGCTGCGTGCTTGGTGCGCTCGGGCGCCGCCGCAACGCAGGTTCCCCCCTCCGCCGAGAAGCCTTTACGGATTTTGGAATCAGCCCCATGACGTGTTTTACATGCCTATTTTGAACTAAAAGTGTGACTCCGGAGCAGTTTCCTCTTTTTTTTTTTAAACAACTCCATCTATTCGTGGGGAGCAACACCTGCTGGAAACCGGGTTCAGCGTCCCATAGATACAACCATTGCCGCACAAATTGGCACGAACTGGGAACCGGGCCCAGCGTGCTATAATGAATGCATTCAAAGGATTCATCATTAGAAACCTACTAGAAAAATCCAATTGGCCTAAGAATTGTATTTGAAACTTAAGGTACCGGGACCATTACCCGGCTTTGACTCAGAGATATTGGAGCAGCTTCAGAGATGTCTACAACAATCTTCATGATTTGAACAAATTTCAGAAACCACTCAGAAGAACCCCCCATCAATCCACTTTACCTCACTCCGGCAAGACTGACTGCAGCGGAGCCACCATCTCTGCTGCTGCTATACCATACTCCCATTCTACCAGCTAGCCCCCTCACTGGTAGGACGCGTGATAACCCACCATCTTCTCCTACTTGCCTTATTCACTATTTGAAGTTCCTAAGAGCTCTCTTTTTTCAGAAAAAGACTCAGACCCCCCAATCAATCCCCTACTCCCTACTCCAGCAAGACTTACTGCAGCAGAGCCACCATCTCTGCTGCTGTTGTGCTTTGTTCCCATCCTACCAGCTAGCCCACTCACTAGTAGAACGCGTGATACCCCACCATCTTTTTTCCAAAACCAGCAAGTACAACAGTTCTGTCTTCGTCATCGAAAGGGAGGTCCCAGAAGACAAACAAGTGCAACAGTTCTGTCTTTGTCATCGAAAGGGAGGTCCCCGGTACGTTCTAATGAAGTCAGCTGACCGCTGCCGGTACCCATCAAGACTCTGCTCAATGCCAATCGCATCCGTTGTCAACCACCCCCATCCGAAACCCCTTTACACTCCCCAACTCCATCCTAGTAAAGGGTTCGAAATACCATATCCTCAGCACGGGCCAGACACAATCCTCATCCTGCAATCTCCTGCCCCCTCGGAGATTCCAGTCTTTGTCTTCAAGAGGGTAAGCCAGCGCTGTATGAGGCCATCGCACCAAGATGATCCCTCATCAGCCGGTACCCATCCGGCAACTAAAGCTGCCCGATGCCAATCGCATCTAATGAAGGATCCCCCAACCGGTACCCCTCAGACGACCTGATTCAACCCTCTCTCCGTCCTCACGAAGCGTCATCTCATGCCCTTTGCCCTCCACCTTAAACACATCCCCCAAAACCCAACAGAACCTCCACTCACCTATCCCCCCTTTGCCTCCCCAACTCCGTCCTAGTAAACAGTTCGAAAAACCATGTCCTCAACAAGAGCCAGACGCAATCCTCATCATGCAATCTCCTGCCCCCTCGGAAATTCCAGTCAAGGTCTTCGAGAGAGTGAGCCAGCACTGCCTGAGGCCAATCGCACCAGAGTAAACCCTCATCAGCCGGTACCCATCCGACAACCAAAGTTGCCCGATGCCAATCGCATCCAATGAAAGTTCCTTTAGCCGGTACCCCTCAGACAGCCCCGATTTCACCCTCTCTCTGTCCTCACAAAGATTCATCTCGTGTCCTTTGCCTTCCATCTTGGACAGATCTCCCAAAACTCAACAGAACCGGCCCATACGGACAAATTTTAGCCAATTATTTTGAGACCATCTCAGACAAAGCCCTGACCAACCTCTGACAAACTTTCTGACAACCTGAAAAATCTCGCCTCCATCATCGAAGGGAGGAACCTATTCATCTTCCCAACTCCGTCCTCGCAAAGAGCCCAACGAATCTTATCTCAGCAGGGGGCTGACACCATCATCACCTTGAAATCGTTGCCCCCTCAAGGATTCCGGACTCCGTCCTCAAGGGGGTGAACAACACTGCCCAATGCCAATCGTGCTAAAATTCACCCTCAACAGTCGGTACCCGTTGGACACCCTGAACTACCCAACGCCAATCGCATCTGCTAGGAGTTCCCTTTTAGCCGGTACCCGTCGAACAGCCCTATTACATCCCTTCTCTATCCTTGCAAAGACTCCTCTGATGCCTTCCGCCCCCTACTTCAAAATAAACCCCCAGACCCCACGAGATATTTCATTGGACCATCCCATGAGCCCCCTATTCAGAATTCTGACAAGAATCTAACGACTAGAATTAGGTCAGATTAGGAAACCATACATCGACCCAAAGACCGTAAGAAAAACTTAGATTTATGCACGGTACGCTATATAGGGAAAATCAGTACGAAGAAATACAATTTGAGATTTAAATATTCAAGGTTTTTGAACCTCCACCATGATCCAAACGTATTCGAAAAATTTGAGAAGCGGATCCTCACTTCCTCTGTTTTCTGTTTCTTAGCCTGAGGGGTGAGGCTCGGGTTATCCTCTATTAACCGCGCTTGGTGTCGGAGGTGGTCCCGGGCTGCTTTTACCCTAGCAGTCAGGTAGTTTGTGATGTGTTCCTTGGCTTGCGGGAGCCCGACCATGTGCTGCTGTCGTTTGAAGGAACAACGGGCTTGCCAGGCTATCATCAACAACTCTAGTCTTGTAATTTGAAAGAGGTTCCTTTCATAGGGGGACCAGGTAGCCGGACGTCCGCTTGGTTCCCTAGGAGCAGAAGTCTGGGTAACCACGGGAATTGGGAGCCTGTGAGGGCCGTCCATGCGGCGTCCCACCACCTCCATATCTGGGAGACCATCACACAGCCTAATAGGCAGTGTTCCAGGGTCGCTCGCGCGGGCTGGCAGGTCCTTTAGCAGTAGCGGCAGATAAGTGAAAGGCGGCCTTGCTGTTCAAGGTCTGTCCTTGTAACGAGCCAGCCCGGGGTGGGCAGACAGCGGTATAGGATCTGCCACTGGAGTGCCCTGTGTGTCGTTGGCATGATGTGGGTATATTATGACCAAGAGAAGTCACTGAGGTCCTCCGGGGGGAGGATTGAGTCCCTCCCCCACCGTCTTTTTATCAAGGCCTCCGTCTGGCAGGACCTATGCAGTTTGCGGCAACCATGTTTCACGAAATATTGCCAGATTTTGAGGGGTTTGGCCGGGGGAGGTTGTGTCCATTCCCAATCCAACGGGTCAAATGGGAGAGTGACCGGGGGGAGTCTGGTTGGAAGACAAAGAGCGTTCCATTCTCCTCGTCCATAACTCTTACCCTGACGAGACCAGACCAGTTTGAGTCGTAATCAGCTTCTTCGTTTCTCAGCGCGGGGCAGCACCTCGCCCCGAGATGGGAAATGTTGTACGCTTCTACGTGAACCTGATGATTGGACTTATTTGTCACCAGTCCGACCATTGATGGTGAGTGGAGCTGTGTCCATTGGACCACCCAGTCCTGTTGGATGGTAGACCCTTGCTTAAGCTGCTGCACCCAGGCCAGGGGGACCGCCTCCTGTAGTTGGCGCAATTTTTCGGTCCTGTCCCTGACGTGTTTGAGTTTGTCTCTCATTTGGTCATCAAATTTCCAAGTATTTCGTTTGAAATTTCATACGTCGGCCACCAGGTAAACCCCCTTGGCCACCCAGCCTCTCCAATGCGGCCTGTTGTCAAGGCGAAAAGGATCCCCCCTCGTGATCGGAAATATGGGGGTTACCAAGGAGTGGTTGTTTAACAATCTCGTGCCATCCTATGAGCAGGGGGAGCCTATCCAGGCCCATCTCCCGCCACAACTTGACCATGCCTGGCCACAGGGGGTTGTTTGGAATGTCTTTTTTGGCTCGTTCTTGCAGTGTCTGTGGGTCGGGCATTCTGGACGCACTGGGGACTGTCCAGGAAGGGTTGGTGAGCCATTGCAGTGCATGGACGGGAGCCTCCGCATGCGAGTGGGGGTGCAGATTTGTTATCTCCACTTCAGCATACGGGGCCCACAAAATGTCATTGCCCATGAGTAGGCGAATTATGACCTTAAAGGAGAGGGCTTTTAGCTGGTCTTGCGGTTCCAAAATAGCGAGTCCACCCTTAGAGCGAGATTGGGCTATATAGTCCCACGCCACCCTGGACAGGAATGACATGTCCTCATGGTCATTTTTCCAAACATAGGCCCCCGCTGCACGTTTGAGTCTTTTAGGGGATCTTGGTTGAATCAGCCAGCAGGCTGCCTTATGCCACATGGTAGAAAAAATGGCCGTGTTGAGCGCCAATGCTCTTCCAACTATGGAGGTGTGTAGGCCCTTCCAACTGGCCAATCTCCTCATCGCCTCCTCCACTAACGAAGCCCTATGGTCCGGTAGAGGGCCCATTGCCGTAAGTGAAACACCCAACACCCGTATTGCTTCCCCCCGATGTTTCCATTCCATGGCCGGTTTAGGGAGGGGTGGGTCCAAGGGGTGGAGCCACCATCCCTCAGTCTTAGACCCCCCGTTCACCACCATGCCAAACGTTGTCGTCCAAACATAAACAACAATAACTGTAATACTGTGTGCACCGATGAAACCAGCAACCAAATTGCTGCCGACATTCGTGGAGGGGTGACTGGGATTTGCCTGTTTTTCATTCTGTCTTCCTTCTAGTTTACTGTGGGGGATGATTGGGTCAGGAGCGAGAGGGATGGGGAGTCGTTGTGCTTCGCGCACAGGAAGGCGAAACTGGGATGCGGGAAGTGGGAGGGGGGCGTGAAGGAGTGGGATAGGGAGGATAGCTCCCTATTTGTTTTCATGCCCTCTACCCTGTGTGGATTTGCGGATTGCGGTAGGTGATGTTGTAGGTTAGCGAATATGAATTCAGTTTTCTGGCTTCGATGTCCCTCCCTTTTGCGATTCGGTGCGGTTTCGGTGCGATTGCGGTTTAGCTGTTAAATATGATGATCGGGGGGGGATATGGCGATTCCTACATAACTTCGAGAGAGGTCATGGAGATGCTATGAAGATGACCATGAGAGTAACCATAATAATTGTTTTGGTTTTATGTTTTAACTGCCGTTTCCGATTATGATCTTATGAAGTTTTTTAGTACTGCACGATGACGGATTCAGAATATGATTTTTAGGGGCAGGCTGGCAGCGCGGTTTTTTTGCGGGATTCTGCTGCGAGTGACTGTTGAGTTGAACTCTGCAACGAATGACTTGCGATTCCGGCATACGGGATGTGTTGCCACGTGGACACCGATGTTTTGTGTTGTGTTACAAATAAGCCACATGGCGCCACAGGGGGAACGGTTGGGCTCAGCAGTTGGGGTTGTTCATCTGGTTTACTGCTCGCTCTGGGAGTTGGGATCGTTATAACTCAATTTCAATCTTCTTACTCTGATTACTCCTCCCCCTCATACCGCTGCACGGTTCTTCTTTACAAGATTGATGGGGGTTTTAGAATAGGAAGAAATTTTCGAATTGCGATGGGCAGTTGATCACCTCGGAAGGAGGGCAATCGATGCTGCCCATTGTGTTGAATACTGCGTGCTTCTGTGTTGACATTGCAACTGGTTAGGACGAAGGCTGCGACACGTGGCACGTATAATGATACTTTGGATGTCTACAGGGACGTTGGACCCAATTTCCAACAGGTGCTGCTCCCCACCAATAGATGGAGCCTTCCTGAGCGTGCTAGCGGTGTCTGCTCTTACCAACACCTCTAACATTTACTCGGGCTGTTTCTTGTAAAAAAAAAAAAAAAAAAAAGTTTCTATGACATCCACCAGGGCCTGGAGGGAGCAGGGGTCGGCTCTCATGAGCACCGTTAGATCATTAACGAAAAGTGACGTGACTGCTACCAGATGGTGCGGTATTTCAGGAACATCTATCTTGTGAATGAGTGGGTTGACCCTTATTGCAGACGCCAGGGCCTCCATAATGATGACGAAGAGTAGGGGAGCCAGAGGGTCTCCATGTCTTACTGACCGTTGCAAGGGGAAGGGGTCAGAGAGTTATCCTTGACCATCATATTAGTGGTCGTTGTTCTATGGAGGGTGTTTACCCATCTCCTAATATTCGGTCCTAGATTCATTGTTTGTATGCAAAGATCAAAAAAACCCTAGTTGACTTGAATTTTTTTTTCTTTTTTCTTTTTTTGGGGGGGGGGGAGGAACAAGGCTCCAATCTATTCGTGGGGAGCAACACGTGCTGGGAACTGGGCCCAGTGTCCCATATGGAAATTATTACATAGAAGTTTTGAAAATTTGAAATATTTGAGATATCGGGGCCATTACCCGGCTTTGGCTAAGAAAAATTTGAACTACTTAGCAAATTACTACGACGAACTTCAAGAATAAGCGAAGTCCAGAAACCCCCCATCAATACTCTTTACCTCACTCTGGCAAGACTTACTGCAGCAGAGCCACCATCTCCGCTGCTGTTGTACCCTATTTTCGTCCTACAAGCTAGCCCCCTCACTAGTATGACGCTTGATATCCAACCATCAACTTCTCCATGCAGAGGGCCCTTTTGTTTTTAGAAGAGCATTCAGATCGAGAAATACCTGCCTTAGAGCCTTTCAGTAGCCCACCCCTACCTGCCTCATCCCTATATCCCAATACTTAGTCTCTACTAGGCGTCACGCCCCCAACTGCTAGGCTATACAGTGACACGACCCACTAGGCGTCATGCCCCCAACTGCTAGGCTACAGAGTGACACGACCCACCCCCGAAGACTCCCACCTGCTAGGCTACAGGGCAAAACGACCCGCCCCGGCTCCGACCAACATAGTCTAAGTGCCAGCTTACCAAAGGACATTAGAGTGCCTTCCACCCTCGACAACTCCCCAGATCTCTCTACCAAGTCTCTTGCCCTCGTACAACTCAAGTTACAGGGCAGCGTGACCAAGCCCCAGTCGACATGGTCATAGGCTTTTTCAAAGTCAATGAAGAGGATGGCCGTATCCTTCCCCCTCTGTCGAGCATATTTGACTGTCTCATTCATGAATAGTATGTTGTACTGCATGTTTCGTTCTGGTATGGTGTGGCAGTGTATATTTCCATGTGTAGCGGAAGATTCATTCGATTTTGCTCATCTAACAGATGGAAGTACCGTGAGGCCAGCCGCGCGGTTGGAGACTTACCTGTTGGCCGGTGGAAGTAGCGTGATGCCACTCGTGGGGTTGGAGACTTACCTGTTGGCCGGTGCGTTGCTCATCCTATCGATGTAAATCTCTCTCTCTCTCTCTCTCTCTCTCTCTCTCTCTCTCTCTCTCTCTCTCTCTCTCTCTCTCTCTCTCTCTCTCTCTCTC
>BFEA01000064.1:3304397-3322596 GCA_003427395.1 Chara braunii
TTCCAGTCTGCTTTGATGTATTGTCTGACCCTGGACCGAATTCTTTTTTTTTTTTTTTTTTTTAAGAAACAGCCCGAGCGGCTACTAGGGGTGCTGATTTGATCAGACACCACTACCAGTGTCGGGATGGCTCCATCTATTGATGGGGAGCAACACCTGCTGGAAATCGGGTCCAGCGTCCCTGTAAAGTACATTTAAAATGCAATTATACAGTTTAATGTGAACCATGTCAGGTACGAGAACAATAAGCTTCGTGACAGTTTAGTAAGCCTGTAATCTGTACTAACTATCAATTGTATTGTGACCGAATTCTTGATTTAATCTCTGTGTCCGAAGATCCCTTGCCCTGGAAACAGGCCCTATTCCTGCATTCCCAAATCACCGAGCAGATAATTGCTCTGCAGGCTTGTACCACATATCCACATCCTTCCGTAGCTGACATCTCAGGTGGGATTATCCCCAATAATACCCATGATCTGTCCCACTTCCATTCCCATGATCTGTCCCACTTCCATTCCCATTCTGAGAAGTCATTCCAATGTAAAGACCCACCATTCCCAAATCCTGCGGGAGGCTGGGCAGTCCCACCATAGATGAATGGTCGATTCAAATGGCCAAACACATCTGCTGCAGGATAGCCGGAGTGTTATCCCTTTACTGGCAAGCCATACCGCAGAGGGGGACACCAATAAAGAAAGCAGCCAAAGGATTGCTGCATGCTTCTGTGAAGGCAACAGCTTTAATTGCAGCCATAGTCTCTTAGCACCTATTGTTACTGTGTCTCTGGACACCTCTATCATTCCAGCCCAGCGATCGACTGCTACTGCAACTGGGAGTCTACTTGGCAAAAGTATCTGTGTGGTTTCCTCCATGTGATTCAAGAGTAGAGTGTCCCCGTCTTTACCCAGTCCCCTCCAACCCCATGCTGCAGTGTCTAGCTTCCTTTCCGCTAGCGGCTTGTCACAGGGGGCAACCCCTGAGTACTGGTACCTTCCCTCTCACCCCGCTTCTACACAAATCTGCTCCAGCTTAGCTCCTAATGGAGGTTGACACTCCTCTTCTTCCGACTGTCTCAGTTGAAAGGAGAGTGCTTCCCTATTCCATTTTTCGAAGATTCCTTGTTCGTTCATGTCATACGAGGTTAGTCTCCAGTAGGGGGGGGGTGTGGTATCTGGTTGTCTATCGACGTACCATGTGCCTGGCGGATCCAGTCCTTCCGGAGAAAGGATAAGTTTCCACGTGTCTGGGATTGCCGTTATAATTCGTTGTAGTTCGTCTTCAACTTGGTGAACCCCCCTTAGCTTCTGCTGCATGATGGACATTGAGCACCACTGGCCATGGGTTCTTTCCCAAATGTCTCCAACCTTGATCACCCCTTTTCTGATCCAGCTGTCCCCAAAGGATCCCGCCTCTTTATTAGCTCTAAACCGCAGTCCATCCGGAGTGACAATGAGTGGGTTGTCAAACAGGGGTTGGTTCAAAACCTCCTGTTTTGTGACCGATTCCACCCACGTGCTGAGCTTCGCATGCCTCCAAGCTCTGATATTATGCCAGCCCAGAAGTCGGGCCGAACTCTGCGGCATAAGTATTTAGCTGCAGGCAGAGCCACACGTCCTCTTTGCGATCCAGCCCCCATTCTTCCCCCAATATGTGTTCACCCATCAACACCCAATGTTTTGAACCTCCACTAATGCTGACTTTGATTATCCAGCTAGATAGCATCAAGGTGTTGCGATTGTGAGGGTCAGTTAATCCCAAACCACCTTCTTCCCTTGGCTGCGTGACCAGTTCCCAAGCTACCTTAGAAATGAACCCTTCATCCCCCTCTACCTTCGGTTTCCACAGGAACCTTGTTTTTTTTTTTTCTTTTTTTTCTTTTTTTTGGAACAAAGGCCATCGAAACCCCACTATCCCAGTGGTGGTGAGAGAACCGCCAGGATTGAGGGTTTCCCCATTGGGCCGCTCCATCTATTGGTGGGGAGCAACACCTGCTGGGAACCGGGCCCAGCGTCCCTTTATAACAAGATGCAGCACCGAAAGAAACCTTTGATCAACAGGGCTGTGAAAATTTGAACCATCTACCCGGGGCATTTCCATTTGACCCTGGGGCTGCAGCAGTCTTCCCACCCAAGTCGGAACCCCCATTCTCGGTAGTAATATCAGCCCTGACAGGCAACCCCCCTCAGTAAGCATGTGTGAACATTTTGGCCGTCTCAGATATCACACAATTCCGTCTTCCAATCTATATTTAGTCTGATGTTTCAGAAACGTCTCTTTTTTCACCCGTACACCCCCCATGTTCTTTTTGAGTAATATACAGCAATCTGTTTTCTGTGCCGGATTCCTAACCCCACAATATAATATTAGGATATTATGATGTTATTAAACCCTAAACCCTGAACCCTCCCTGGACCCTCCCTGGTCCGTGTGACGATTTAGTGTAACAGAATGGAGATCAAGCCTTTCAATCCGTGCAGCAGAGCTTGCGCACAGTTCTCCTTCGTCCCGCAAAGCGTAGTGAGAAACTTTACGTGGAATCATGGAGCAGGCCCTGTGCATAACACCTCGCTGCATCCCTTCAATCTCCCATTCTTGACCTTCCATCGGTCCCCGGTCTGTGTGCCCTGCCTGTCCAATCGCCCTTGATCAGCGAGCGAAGTCTTGGCTCCTTCCGCCAGCACCATCTTCAAGAATCCCGTCGTCGTGGTCGGTGCACACCACCCGCCGTCTGTTGTCGACCATGCCTGTGACCGGCGTTCGGGGACAGAGATCGGGGGGGGCGGGGGAGGGAGGGGGTGGGGGTGAGAGCTGGTTTCCGACTGGAGTGCTCATCCCGGGAGGAGGACAAAAGATGGGGGCATTGCTGAGAAGGGGATGGTAAAGTGGGAATAAGGTTTGAATGYTCATTCCTTCTCGTTCATCCTCCAGTTCTTCCATTGTAACCTGGATTCATGGAGATCAGCCATGGTCCTTTTGGGACCCAGCCAGTCTTCCATGAAGCGGTTAGTGAGCTCATTCTCTTTTAGCTGTTTCTGCGATGTTGAGAGGGACATGTCGTCCTGGATTTTTGCTATTTGTTGCTTGGTTTTGTCCCACCGACTCTGATTCTCGCCGCCAGGTTTTGTGACAGGTGTTCCTTCGCGTGTGGGGCAGTGAAGGTGTGCTGGTTTCTCTCGAAGGAGCAGCAGGTCCGCAAGCTAGCATCAGCAGTTCAATTCTGACTACTTGGAACAGGTTCTCTTCGTAGGGGGACCAGTCAGGCCGGGGGTCTGCTGGCACCCCGAGAAGCAACCATTTTGGCACCCACGGGAAGTCGGAATCAGTGAGAGCAGTCCAGGCTGCATCCCACCATCTCCAGATCTGGGTGACCATAGGGCAACCTAGTAGGCAATGCTCCAGCGTGGCCCGAGAAGGCTGGGAGAACCAGTCACAGTATCTGCAGATGGGGGTGAGGATGCCTTTTTGCTCCAAGTCCGTCCTCGACACGATCCAGTCAAGGGTGGGCAGACAACGGTACAGAATCTGCCACTGTAGGGCCCTGTGCGATGTCGGCATAATATGTATGTAGGGGGCCCATGTGAAGTCGGCTAGATCTGCCAGGGGCAGTATAAGAGTCATTTTCCCATCTTTTCTGCACTACCGATGTTGTGGAGCGGGACTTGTGAGTTATGCGGTATCCTTGTTTGACCGTGTATTCCCATGGCTTGACCTGATTGGTGGCTCCATCACTGGCCCACTGCCACTCCTGGGGGTCAAACGGGAGTGCTGAGATTGGGGAGGTTGGTTGGAATGCGAAGCAGGATTGGTCTTTCCCCTCCAGCACCCGCACCCTGACTAAACCCCCCCAGTACAGATCTATATCTCCGTCCCGATGTCTTCGCAACTCAGAGATCTTGTCCCCCGGAGACGTCAYGAGGTATGTGTGGACATGGGCAGTTTGATTYGTGAGCTTCACCACTTTACCCACCCAATGCGGGAGTCCGGTCTGGGGCCAGCGGACCACCCAGTCCCCTTGAACAATCGAAGGTCCGTTTTTCAAGGGGGTGATCCACGCGAGGGGGATAGCTTCTTGGAGTTTCTCCAGGTTTGCTTCCCTGTCTCTTACATACCACAACTGGCCGTGCAGTTGGTCTGCCGTTTTCCATGCCCCTTTCTGGAAGTCCCAGATATCCCCCACTGTAAAGATCCCTTTTGCAACCCAATGTGTCCAGTTGGAGCGTCTTGATAGCTGGAAAGGCACTCCATCAGCGTCGCATATAAAAGGATTGCCGAAGAGTGGTTGCCTGACTATCTCATGCCATCTCAGGGGGGGAGGTAGGCGTTGGGGTCCCATCTCTCTCCACAATTTCAGCATATTGGGCCAGAGCGGGTCGTTGGCTATGTCATTAGTTGTTTGCGCCCGTTCCGAAAGGGAAGGAGTTGTAGAGGATGGACCCGGAACCGGCCATGCTGGGTTGGTCAGCCATTGCAGAGGGTGCACCGTCCTGTCCAGTGGCGAGGGGGGGGCGAGTTTGGCAATCTGTATGTGAGCGTAGGGAGCCCACGGGACGTTGTTTCCCATCAACAGCCTGGTAATAATTTTGAAGGTCAGGGCTTTGAGTTGATCCCGGGGTTTCAGTATTGCCAAACCCCCTTTTGATCTAGGCTGGGCAATGTTATCCCATGCCACTCGCGAGAGGAACGTGGGGTCCTCGTGGTCGTTTTTCCACGCATATGCCGCAACTGCCTTCCTCAACCTCTGGATCTGTTTGGGTGGGATCGGCCAGCATGCAGCTTTGTACCACATTGCAGAGAAGATTGCGGTATTGAGTGCAAGTGTTCTGCCGATGATTGAAGTGTGCAGTCCTTTCCACCTGGCCATTCTTCTCAGAGCTTCGTCCACCAAGGTGGCCCCATGGTCCGGTGGGGGGCCCAACGCAGTAAGACGGACACCGAGCACCCGTATGGCTTCATCCTTAGATTTTCAAGCTATCGCCGGGTCCGGAGGGGGGGGGAGGTCCTGGGGGTGGAGCCACCACCCTTCGGTTTTGGATCCCCAGTTCACCACCATGTTCGATGCAATGGAGAATGTATGTATGGTGGTAACCAACGCTTGCAGCGAGGAGCGATTGGCTTTGGTGAGTACTGTGAGATCGTCAGCGAAGAGCGACGTGACGGGCATACGACAACTCGGGATTTTCGGCACCTCTATTTTTTCTATATTTGGATTCGCTCGTATGGCCGTGGCCAGGGCTTCCATCACTATGACAAACARCAGCGGGGCGATGGGGTCACCTTGTCTGACYGAGCGCTGGAGTGGAAACGGGTTGGAAAGAYGRYCATTTACCATTATATWAGTCGTTGCRGTTCTATGGAGGGTATCCACCCATTTCCTRAAAAGAGGACCGAAGTTCATYTTTTCCATACACTGGTCGAGGAAGACCCAGTCAACATGGTCGTAGGCCTTTTCAAAGTCTATGAAAAGGACCGCCGCTTCCTTTCTTCTTTGCCTCGCATATTTGATTGTCTCATTTACCAAAAGAATATTGTCCTGTATATTCCTTTGTGGTATGAACCCAGACTGATCCGGGTGAATGAGGTTGGACATGTGGGGAAGCATACGGTTAGTGAGTGCCTTTGCCACGAGTTTATACGGGACTGGCAGGAGCGTTATGAGTCTGTAGTTCCGCACCTCGTTTTTTGAGCTTTTTTTATAGAGAAGTGTGGTCACACCCTGGTTGAGGAGGCCCCCGAATGTCCCCTCGGCCAGGACTGCAGATATGTAGTCCATGATATCTGGTCCCATGAGGTCCCAGAAAGCAAGCCAGAACTCTTTTGGGAGTGAGTCCAATCCCGGGGTTTTTTCATCGTCTATTTGCTGAAGAGCTGCGAAAATCTTTTCCCGGTCAAGTGGGCGTTCCAGTGCAGAGCGGTGGTCAGGTGATAGAACGGCCTCGAGGCTTTGCAGCACTTGGAGCCTTGCATCCGTCACAATATTTGCAGGCCACGTAGCCATTTTGGAGGTAAAGAGGTCTTGATATTATTTGGCGGCGTAATCAGTCACTGCGTACGGGTTAGTGGCTTCGGGATGGTCATCGTTCAGTGGATGTTTGAGCGAAATTATGGTGGCCTGTTTCGCTCTCATCCTGGCCTTTTGGAAGAAGGTTTTTGCCATGGTCCCGTCTGTGTGGATACGCTTAATTCTGGCCTGGATTCTCCAAGTTTCCGCTTGTGCGTCCAGGTATTCTTGAAGGCGGTCTCTTGCCTGTTGCAGATTATCGTATGTGAGGTTATCAAGAGGGGCTGAAGACAGGCTAGCGTTCCATTGCTCCAATGTGCTTGGAAGGTCCTCAATGACTGCTTTTCGTTCCCTCACTCTTTTAATAGAGTATTTTTTCACTCTATCTCTGAGTTGAGCCACTCCTTGATTGAACCATTCGACCAGTGATTCATCGTACCGTTTTTTGGACCGCCAGAACTCCCAGTATTCCTTGACACATTGTTGGAAGGAGGGCTGTTTCATCAGTGATGTGTTAAGTTTGAAAAAACTGGGGCCTCTTTCGAAAGGAGGGTGCGAAATGAGCCCAATGGCGATCATCTTGTGGTCGAAGGATCGCGAGGGGCTGAAGGGCAATATGCAGGCTTCTATGAGCGGGCCAGCCAAGTCCTTGGAGAGGAGCATGAGATCAATTCTAGAGTTCGTCAGGCTGTCACCCCCCCGGGACCTAATGCATGTGAATGCCTGCTTAGTGGGATGTATAGTTCTGTAGGAGTCCACTAACTGCAATTCGGCCATAAGTTGGTTGAACATTAGGGTGTCGAGGCCATAGTGTTGTGGCGACTGTCCCGACCCGTCCTCCTGTGTCTGGGACCTCCTGTCAATCGTGGGGTCCGGGGCGAGGTTAAAGTCTCCCGCCACAATGAGCAAAGAGTCCGTAGGGAGCACCTGCATGAGTTGGAGGAAAAAGTCTGCTCGTTCGGCCGGCGTGTTGGGAGCGTATACATTGACTAGGCAGATGTCCTCGTCCTCCCACTTAGCCTTAAGGAGCAGCCACCTACCCCCTTCTTCGTCTCTCAAGACGTGGTATGGTTTGAGTCTGGAGGTAGGGGGGAGCCAGATCGATACCCCCGCTGAATGATAATGCTTGGTATGTGCATGATAGGCCTGGTACGACCAGACCTGTTGCGCTTTAGCCAAGTGAAACGGATTGTCCAAGAAGTGAGTCTCTTGGACACAAGCAGCGTCGGGCCAATAGTTGGCATCATGAGAACGAATCATATCCCATATTGCTTGTGCTTTTTGCTGTGTCGTAGCAGCGAGACCATTTACATTTATTGATCGCACATCCAAGTCTGCCTTTTTGAGGGTTTTTTCCCACAGCGGCACCTTCCTCATGGGGGGGTTGGAATGGGAGGCGGGGGTTCGTTTAATCGGACTGGGATGCGGAGCGATGGGTGTTGCCGGGAAGTGGAGGGAACTGGTAGAGCGGCTGTGTGGGGCGCCGGATGGTGCTGCGATGTGGGGGGAGGAGGCGGAAGGGCGTGCAGGGCTAGGGGGGGCGAGGGGGGTCGTTGCTTTCATCCCGTCTGTGCGTCATGGCAAGGCTTGTGCGGTCTGGGCAGGTCTCGGGTTCGCGATCTGTTGTCTCATTCATGATGCTGTATGGTGAAGGTGAGGACATCGAGCAACCCTTGGGAGAGGATGAGCCCCAAAATGTGTCTGAGATGATAGGACAACCATATCTGACTGGTCCTAAGTCTCGTGATGAGGAGCTTCCAGAGCTCATCTTCAGTGAACCACTCTATGGTGACTTGGATATGGTTGCTGGAACCTTGTGGACATTCCTCGAATCAGCCTTTTTTTTTTTTTGGCAGGGGGGAACCTCTTCACCATGTCTATTGGCGCCAGATCCCTACTGCAATTCCTAGTTCTCCCTCCCGCCATCATCTGAGTTTGATTTCGTCTATCCCAGTTTACTTCTAGCCACAAGCCTCAAAATCTCCTCCCTCTGCTATACAACTGTCAGTTCTCTTTTTTGAAACAGTCCCTTGCTTGCCAGGCGACCCAAGCCAAGTCCAGCGTCCCTTGTGGGCCGGACCGCCAGTTATCTGCTATTATTTGCAAGCTCCGCTGCTCCTCCTGCTGCTATTTGACGGGCTCCTCTGACCTCTCCTTGTCTATTCTTTCGTTCATCTGCCATACCACTGCATTTCTACCAGGCAGTTGGAGGGGGGAGGGAAAAATTCAGGAAATTCTCCAACAGGTTTTAGGGGGATGGCCGCATCCACATGAGCCCAATCTTTAAATATAAGACGGTAGTCTCTTACTATCTCTCTCTATCCCTGGTCTAACCCGGATTCAGGGGGTTCCCCTTTCCATTCTACCTTCCCTATCCTCCCCCCATCAGGTCCCCCGAGCCAGCATGAACTGAATTCCTGGATTTTAAGTAGGATGTTTTTTTTTCTGTCAAGAAGTCTGATTCGTGTTTTGACCTCCTCCCATACCGCAGTTATTTATGTTTGAACCTGTTGCTGTATGCTTTCCGTGAACTCAGGGTCTTCTAGTCTGGCACCTTCTAGTTTGAATGTACAGCGTCTTCTCCATAGCGCCCAGAGCACCGCCCTGCGTCCTGTTTTAAACATGTTGTCGGTGAAGGCATCTAGCTGGTCCATGTGGTATTCGGGCCAGATTTCAAATAGGATTGCCTTCCAGTCCCAGGGCCACGGGGCGATTGTTTCCAGCTGCCCCCAAATTTTGTCCCACCACCTCCACAGCCAGAGTGCCCCCGGGCATTGCAAGAAGATGTGTTCGATCGTYTCYKGTCGCTTTTTGGATGGGAATGAGTTGATGCATAGTTTGCACCATGGGAGGGCACAGCCTCTCTGTTCCAGGGTGGTTCTATCTATGAGCCAATTATTGGTGGGTAGGCAGCGATGTTCCAGCTGCCATTGAAGGGAGGCGCTTTTGGCCGGCTTTGCTTTGGTCATTTTGAACCACTTGATCGGTCTAAGATCAGCTGAGCTGACATTCAAATGGTTCCTCCAGCGTTCCGCTACCTGGGCTCGAAGGTTCATTGTCGGACGAAGCAGCCTGTAGGTGGATTTGACCGTTAGTCCATGTAATGTCCTAGTGCTGCTCCTTCCCTTCCCCCACCGGGTTGTCCATGTCCACTCCAACGGATCCAAGGCCAGATGATGGATCGGGGAGTCAGGCTGGAAAGCTATGCTTTGTTCATTCTCCTCGAGGACTCTAATTCTGAAAATAACTTATTTTTGGTACTTCATGGTTTCTTTCGGATTATTCGTTTGGATTGTGTTGTCCCGTCCCACTTGGAAGAGTTGTACTTTCACGCTTCCTCCACTGGGACAGCGGGTCACCCTGCCTACTTCTCCTTGTTGCCCTTCCACTGCCACCCAGTCCAATATTTGTAGGGTAGGCCCTTTGTGCAGGATCCTCCACCAGTCCAGGGGGATCTTTTCCACTATCGCCTCCAGGGCTTCTAGCGGTCGGTGACAGTACCTCAACCTTTGTCTTAGTTGCTCGGGGTTTATCCAATCCTTCTGTTCCATGTCTCAGATGTCCTTCACTCTCAGTATCCCTCGCCTAATCCAACCTTGCCAGGGGGAGTCCTTGCAGTGGAGGGTTTGTCCTTTTGAGTCCACCACCCACCTGTTGTCGAAAAGGGGCTGCCTCGCTACTTCCTCCCATCTGTCCTATCTGGTAGGGGGAGGTTCCTCCATGTTTTGAGGAGTGAGGGCCAGAACGGATCGTTACGCAGGTCAGCCCTTGCCGCTCGTCTGGGGGAGGGGGGGTCAAGGCCTTGTTGTATCGGCCTGGGCCTTGGGATGGGCCAATCCCTATTTTCAAGCCACATCCGCGGGTCACTCCCCGCGGTTGTCAAGGGTGCCAATCTGGAGATCTGTTCCAGAGCCAATCCTTTCCAGGGGATGTCTGGGTCAAAAATCAGACGTTTGATCCATTGAACCGCCAGTGTTTTTGTTTGCGCCAATGGGTCCAGAATGCCTAGGCCCCCTTTTGTTTTAGGTTGGATGATGGGGTGCCATGCCACGCGGTTAATCACATTTAACTTCTCATGGTCGCTCCTCCATAGAAAGGCTGTTATCTGCCGCTTCAATGGGCGCAAGGCCTTCTTGTCTAGGGCCCAAATTGCTGACTTGTACCATAGTGTGGCCAGTACCACATTATTGATTATCAGGGAGCGTCCAAATAGCAAGGTGTGTTTGTTCTTCCATAGTGCCATTTTGGCCAGGGGAGGGCCCGTTAGCCACTCATTGTTGATAGTTGGCCTTCCTGCCGCCGTCATTGACATGCCTAGCACTCTAATGGGCGCTTCTTCTGGGAGCCATTTGAGCCTGGGGTGCTCTGGAGGCCTCACTCCCTGATGGTGGATCCACCATCCTTGGGTTTTATTGCCCCAATTTACACTCATGTCTGAGAGTTTACAGAATCGATCCATCATACGTTGGATTTCTTCCAATGATTCCCATGAGGCATCTACCAGCAGGGTCAGGTCATCTGCGAACAGGGAACAAACCGGAATCGCCTCCTTGGGGATTGCAGACACCTGAATTTTCTTGATGTCCTTATGAGTTCTGAGATTAGTAGTTAGTGCTTCCATAATTATAACAAAAAGGTATGGGGCTATGGGGTCTCCTTGTCTGACTGATCTTTGCAGATTGATGGGGGGGCCAGGTTGCCATTCACCATGACTCTGGTGGTTGCGCTGGAGTGGAGGATCCTTATCCATCTCCTAAAGTCCGGCCCGAAGTTTAGCTTTTGCAAACACTTGTCTAGGAAGACCCAATCTACATGATCGTAAGTTTTTTCGAAGTCAATGAAAATTTATTTCTAGATTGTCTGACCAGTTTAATCGTCTCTTTGACCAAAAGAATGTTGTCCTGAATGTTCCGACCTTGTATGAAGCCTGTTTGGTTTGGATGGATGATGTCCGGCATCAGCGCCGTCATGCGATTGGTCAGCGCTTTAGCCATCATCTTGTAGACTACTGTGAGCAGGGTGATGGGCCTGTAGTTTCTTATATTAAGCCTTGCCCCTTTCTTATAGAGGAGCGGCAGCACCCCCTGCCCAACCAGCTCCCCAGTCTGTCCTGTGGCCCATACCTCCTGGTAGAATTCCATGAGATCTTGTGATATATGTGACCACATTGCCTCCCAGAACTCCTAGGGAAGCCCGACTATGCCTGGAGTTTTTTCTTCTTCCATTTGTGTCAGTGCGGTCCATATCTCTTCTTTCGATAGAGGCTTGTCTAGGTTGTCCCTCTGCTATTCCGTGAGGGTTCTGGTGAGTGGACGCAGGAAGTCATCGATTTCCTCCATTCTTCGGTGTATCGGGTGCTTCCCGCACTCCGAGGTGAACAGGTTTTGATAGAAGTCCCTTGCAATCTGTGTGCAAGCGGCTGTCGACGTATGAGGGGGACCTTGCTGGTCTTTGGGGTCCTCCAGGGCTTCGATTACTGTCCTACCTGATTTAGCCTTGGCTAGTGCAAAGAATCTTGTGTCCATGGCCCCCTCCATGTTGTGTTTGGATAGTCTCCCTCGGATCTGCACGCCTTGCCATCTGTACTCCAAATAGTCGACCAGGCGGGCTTCTATGGTATGGACCGTTCTGGCTAGCTGTTCTTGCTCCTCTTCTGTCTCGTTTTCATGTCGTTGTATGTGTTGCAGCTGTCGTTGCAGGTCTAGTTCTTCAGCGTGGCAGCGCGCCGCGAGAAGTTTAGAGTATTCATTGCACTTGCGTCCTAGGAAAGCCAGACCGTTATTGAACCATACAATTTTGTCTTGAATCTGATGTTTTTGTTCTTGCCAGTAGGACCACATCTCTGTGAGGTAGGTCTTGAAACGATCGATGGACAAGAGGGAAGTGTTCAACTTATAGAAGCTTCTACCTTGGCCCGACTTTTTTCTGAAGGAAAAAATAGCCACACACATCGCATGGTCCATACCCGGGTAGGGACTGCATGGGAATATTTCTGCTATCTGGAGCGCCCTTGTATCTCCTCAGAGACTGTCTCCTGAAAGTGTCGAAGAGGCCTAGTGATTGTGAGAGCTCTTCAATCATTCTCTCATCGTTTTCAACATAGAACGGGCAGGGCATCGGGATTTTCCACCTATCCAGCCAGTGGTCCGGTGCCGCATTGAAGTCTCCCACTATGACCACAGGAATACCTACCGGTAGCTTGGGTTTGAGAGTTTCAAAGAAGGTTTGACGTGCCCCCGACTCGTTGGGAGCGTATTCGTTAAGAATGCTTACCACTTCGATTTCCAGCATTGCCAATAAGTAGACTCACCTACCTTCCTCGCGATCTGCATCCCAGTTGAGCATCTCTACTTTGGAGTCCGGCGGGAATCATATGGCCACCCCCCCGCTGCCGGGGCGCGGGGCGTGTGCCCAGAAGGCTTGGTGGGCCCATATCTCTTTGTGCGTGTGGTTGTGGTCCGGGTTGTCCATGAGGTGGGTTTCTTGCAAGCATATGACATCCGGCCAAGCCTTACTGATCCATTATGGCTTGTTTTTTGGTGTATTTTGCAGAGGCGAGCCCGTTCACATTTAGTGAACGCAAGTCGAGGTCAGCTTGCCTTTTGCAGAGCTTCCAAGTTTTATCCCTCCCATACAAGGCTTCCACCGCGTCCATCATTCGATAGCGGCTTTCTGACTCTCTTGATGTTTATTACAAGGCCAGCCAGTTTTCTGCGTCCAAGAGACCGCCTTTCTGCAGTGTTCCGCGTCTGAGGATTTTTACTAAAAGGTTTCCACTTTCCTTGGCAGACCAGAGATCTCCTGCCTTTATTTTCAGAAGCTGCAGGTCCTTTAGTCCTTCCTGGTCTAGCCACCGCAACTCATCTGTTTTCAGGTGGTCGTAACGCACGTAGATGTCTCTGATCCCTAATCTCTCTAGCCCTTGGGATAGCACCAGGGCCGCTGAGGCCCCTGCGGGGAGGCGGTTGTGAACCAACTGATGGATGTCCGTTTTCCCTAACACCGAGCTCCCAGCCCAGGATGTCAGTAAACAAAATACCGAGGAGTATCCCTGAAGGGAGACTTCTCCGTCTGTGGTCCCCGGGGGGGTGGACAGCCCCACCTCCCATGCCCCTTCTCTCTGACAGACCTGAAGTAGAACTATACCTTTGTCAGTGGGGGTCTCGCTGGAGGGTGCGACCTCTAATAAATGTSTGATTTTTKGYCTGCGGCTGGTGAGGTCCGTATCCGGGGGCTTGGGAGGGGCGGGCTTGTGTGGGGCGGGTGGTTTGGCCGGTTTTGCCGGGTCCCAGGAAGGCAGCGCCAAACAGAGGTTTTTTGTAGGGTCCGGGTCATCTGTCTGTAGTGTTATTTTTGGGTAGTCCTTGACCTCTCGTTTCTGCTCGTCCACTGAACTTGTCCGCGTATCACTCTCTATCTTTTCTGTGTTGCTGTTCTGTGCTGCACCTTCCCTCTTTTCCTGTTCTTCCCCTGTCGTCCCCTGTCCCTCTGTATTTTCTTTGCTCCTGATCTTTGTTGCACCTTCCTTCTTTTCATGTTCCTCCCCTGTCGTCTCTCCGTCTCCTTCTCCTTACTCCGCTGCTCCTCGCCCCGTTGTCCCTCGGCTTGCTGTCCCTCATCCCTCAGTAGTGTCTTGTCAGGGTCGTGAGGAGCCACGGTGTCTATCCCCATGTCCGCTAGCCTCGTCTCTGTACTTTGGTTATTGTTGTTCTGTGCTGCGCCGCCCCCCCTTTTCTGCTCTTTCCCCTCCGTCCCCCTCTCGCGTTCTCCTTTTTCCTCTCTTCGCTGTCCCGCTTCTTGCTGCCCCTGAGCCTGCTGCTTCCCCTTGTCCCGCCGCACTGTTTCATTCGCAGGCTGGTTGGGCCCCGAGTGCGGTTCACAGTTCCTGTTTTGTTTGTGTTGTTCCTCCTTCTGTCCCGTTTCCTCGTCAGCAGTCTGTTCGGTTCCGGGGTCTGGTGGGGGGTGCCCCTTTTCAGTGGGGCTGCAGGGAGGGTGGAAGCGGGCAACCACTATACCCAGGAGTCTGTGACAAATATCTGACCAGTTTGCCCCCGCTGGCAGCCCTTGGAGAAGGGCCCTTTGGGGGCTTGCGCTGCCTTCCAGCAGGGGGATAAGCTCCCTGTATGTGTTGTCCCAGAACTGGTCGCTCCCTTCCCCAAATCTCAGGTGCAGGTTATCCATCACCCAGTCTACCACGTCCTGTAGCCCTACTCTTTGTGCTCCACTCCCTCCCTCGGGGGTAGTGGCCTGGTCCGCCCCCTGTTCCTAAACATCAGTCATCTCCACCTCCGGGGGGGAGGGGGGAGAGGGGGGGGATCCGAAGTTTCTATGTCCATAGGTTCCACTCCGAAGGCATCCTTGAGCAGGTCATCTGGGTCCTGTTGTGCTGCCGTTTTTTCCTTCGCTGGCTAAGGGTGATGGGGAGCGTATGAGGGGCCGGGTTCCTTTCGTTGTTGTGCCCCTTTCGTTTCCTGAATTGTTCGTTTGCCCACTGGCATGTACTCCTTCGCTGCTGGTCCCCATCCCCGACTCATTTGTCCTCCTTGAGGCTGTTTGCTTGGCTGTTTGGGTTGTCTGCTGTCCCCTTGAGGGGGTAAGGATTTGAGAGCGGGCGCTTTCACGTTCTGAGTTTTGAAGGGTTGCGTGGCCGGCGCGGTCTTCTCAGCCGCTGGAGGTGTCATCCTCGGGGGCGGCACCCACTCGTTGGGCGGTCGTGTTGCCCTGCACGGGTCCCCCCGCCCCTCCCAAGTCCAGCCTTTGGGTCGGCCTTCGGGGTCGATATCCTACAAGTAGACCCACCCTTCGTGGCCCCAGTCCGCTGTGGTCCATCTGTTGGGTCTGCGGGGGTCCTGTTGGAGCTGCCCAGCCTTCGGGCCCCGCATGTTAGGGTGCTGGGGGCATGCAGACTCCGTACTCAGATGGCCATACACATGGCCTGAACTTATGGGCAGTGTGGATTTGGTAGATCCTCCCCCCCATTCTGTAGGGGATTATATCATCCATGGAGAATGGCTGGTCTTTGGGGAGGTCGAGTGCCAGCATCATATAGTCATCCCGCCTCGCCACAAAGGAAGGGAGCGGGTCGATGAAATCGACGATATTGTACTGTTGACCCAGATCATGGACAAACGCGGCCTGTACCTCTACTGGAATGTGCCTCATTTCCACCCAGAAGAAGTCTTTCAATAGTTGTTCCCTCTTCTCTCCCGGGGTCAACTTTTTCGGTTGCCATGGAAAAATTCTCACCTCCGATCCCTCCCATCTTATTCTTCACCATCCATCTATTCGTTGCTTATCCTGGGTAAAGAGACTGAGGACCGTGAAGACTGTTGACGAAAGGGGGTGAATGAGGAAGAATTCCTGTACCGCCTCGGGACTGCCTTTCATTTCTTCCAGGCGTTTACTTATCCAGCGGATTTTGTCATTAACTGATTTTTGTGCGATATCTCCCTAGAACAGCCAATTATTGGCATGCTTGATGTAAGCTTTGTCTCTTGCTTCCAGTTTGTCCGCTGGATACGTCTTCATCACTGTCTTCCTCCCTCCCTGCTCAACTACTTGGTTTTCTGAGGGAAGAAGAAACAGAGTGAGGAAGTATGCTCTCGCCGATGAGAGGTTGCGGAGGGGTACCTTCAACGTCTCCTCCTCCCCCTGCTGTGATGTGCATCCATCTCTTTTGATGAAGAGGGTTTTTTCCTGGATCGTACTCCTCACACGCTGTGCCCATGAGGCTTTTGGTCCGTTTGTTGCTTCCCCCTGGTTCTGACTGGTCATCTCTTTTTGGTCTCTTTTTTCTGCGCTCTTTTCTGTGTTTTTCTCCTCTTCTGTCAGCATCTCTTCATCCTCCTCCCCCTCCTCTCTTTGATCCGTGTCTTTTTCTTTCTCGTTCACTTCTCCCGCAGTAAGCATCACCAGGTCTTTGTCCTGGGATGCTCCATGTGGGGCCAAGTCCTCTTTCCCCGGGTCTGCGGATTCTGGCCCATGCGGGCGGGAGCTCATGGCCTCTTTGGGGGTTAGCATTTGCTGACACGCACCTAGGGGAGGGGGGGTGGGTGGCGGATTCAGGCTTGGCTGCATCCTCGGTGCCGGGCTGTTGTAGGGACAGATCGCCAGTTGTCTTCCCACGTATGTCTCATGGCTCCTTGGTGGAAGATGAGGGAACCGGCCCCCCTGACCCTCCTGTACCCTAGTTCCATCGCTAGGGCTGTCAGCTGTGGAGCGCAGAAGTACCTGTGTTGTCTGTTTGGCTGTTTAGTTGGTCGCGCCACTTATTTGATTCGGTAATGTCGGTTTAATGGTGGCGTTATGATGGTAGTTTGTGTTGTTGAGTTCTCCTATTAATTGCTCAGTCATATATTGTCGTTGTTCCTATTGTTTTTTTTTTTTTGGGAATCCTCACTCGTTTGCCGGCTCGGGGGAACCTCGTGGGAGCAGGGTGGGGGATGGAATGGGCCGGGGGGGGGTTAAGCCCTGCACCTACCTGTTTTCTACCCGCATCGTTGACCGCCTTCGGTTCTCATTGTTTGACCGTTGATCACCTTTCCGCCCCGGTGTCTCGCCGCTTTCGTTAATGCTGCGCTCGATCGCCTGTGTTGCACGGTGCTGCACCAACGTCTCTGCTTGCTTGGGTCGCCTACTCGTCCCTCCCCTCGTCTCCAATCGTCTCCCGCCTCACACCCCCGCCGCCCTCCCTCAACCTTCGCGTTGACTGCATTTTCGCTGTCGCTTTGATCCCCCGGTTCTCGTCGGTGGTGTCGTCTCGCTGCGCTGTCTTGCACACTTTAGCAATCCCTAGGCTTACTCCCCTCGGACTCCACGTATCTCCCACCTTCGTCGCCCCATGATCGGAGATCGGCGGCTATGGAGTTTCCACGTGGAAACCCTCGCCTGGGGTCAGACCGCCTTCCGCGCCAGCCCGTGACGCAGCCTCACGTACTTCGTCCTTACCCCTGTTGCCCGCTGTCTCGTGTCTCCCCTTACTTCGCTTCCTGTTCGCGCCGACCTCACCCTCGTTCCCCACTGGCTCGCATCCCCTCTTGCGTCGCTTTCTGCACTCTCCGAGCCCTCTCCCCCTGCGTGCTCGACGATGCTGCCCGATGTTCCGCTCGCCTCCGGCCCGTAATGTTGCGCTCAATCGTCGGTGTTGTACGGTGCTGCACCAGCGTCTCTGTTTGCTTAGCTCGCCTTCTCGTCCCTCCCGTCGTCTCTAATCGTCTCCCGCCTCACACCCCCACCGCCCTCCCTCGACCTTCGCGTTGACTGCCTTTTCGCTGTCGCTTTGATCTCCCGGTTCTCGGCGGCGGGGTCGTCTCGCTGCGCTGTCTTGCACACTTTAGCAATCCCTAGGCTCACTCCACTTGAACTCCACGTATCACCCACCTTCGTTGCCCCATGATCGGAGCTCGGCGGCTATGGAGTTTCCACGTGGAACCCCTCGCCCGGGGTCAGACCACCTTCTGCGCCAGCCCGTGACGCAGTGTTGTCTAGTGCCCGTGTCCTGCCGCGCGTGCGCGAAGCGTGCTCGCCTGACCTCAACCTCCTCCTTGAATCAGCTTTAACAAGGACTGGCTTAACTTCCTAACCCTGCCTACATACCACAAAAGTGAGAATAAGGAAGCGTTGATAATCAATGCCCGACCAAAGATGGAGAGGTGTGGGGCCGAACCCCAAGATTCCAGCCTGGCTATCACTCTGTTCTGTAGAGTTTCCTCTTGCGCATCTTGGCAGGCATCCAAGGTGACCAGCACCCCCAAAAGTCTCTCCGCTTCTCCTTTCTCTATTCTTTTCATGCCCCCATCCACAACAAGGGACATCTCCTGTGGTAAAAAGTAAGCTGATTTTTCCCAGTTGACGGCAGCTTCAGAGAAAAGGCAGTATTCATCGAGCAGGGATTTCAGGGCCCCCAAGACACTTTTAGAGTTCTCACAAATGGAGAAGAGGTGGTCTGCAAGGGCTTTTGCCTTACACTGTTCCTTGCCTAATGCCAACCCTCTGATCTCAGGGCAATGACGAATGTTACGCATAATGACTTCTAATTGCAGTACAAAGACCAAGAGTGCCAGCGGACACCCTTGTCTCAACGATCGGGTAAGGTGAAAGGGCTCAAACATAAAACCATTAACCATAACTGCTGCCGTGGAGTGTGTGTATTGACTTATCGTGAGGGCACAGGTGCGCAGCCAGTAGTTTGTTTCGTTTTGG
>BFEA01000064.1:3339159-3359285 GCA_003427395.1 Chara braunii
CTCTCTCTCTCTCTCTCTCTCTCTCTCTCTCTCTCTCTCTCTCTCTCTCTCTCTCTCTCTCTCTCTCTCTCTCTCTCCGAGCAGTTGGGCATGTGACTAAGCCCATTCTCTCTCTTTGACTGAGAGAGGATGAGCAGCAAAGCTCAAGGTAAGGTTCATGAAGGCTGACCTAACCGGCCTTTGACCCAAGGTCAGTCTCAGTTCAAGGAAGACAAAGTACGAATGTCTGTTCGAGTTTCCTTATGAGAATTCTTAATTGCAAGATTAAGTCCATGACCGGACCCGGGCCCTCGCCCAGCCAGAGGACATCGTTCTCGATAGGGAAGGGTAGCGGGCGGCTGACAACCATGATCGTGATCTGACTCAGAAAGCGAATCAAATATCAGGGATGCAGTGACTTCTTCAGTCGTTTAGTACCATGCAGGTATACGTGCACTATACACCTCAGCTGACCTTTGAGTATTGCATGCGACTCCAAGGCACATCAGGAGCTTTGACAAAAGTGTTATCATGAAGGTTATCCATGAGATATCATGTTATCAAATGTGACAACATCGGCCATGGGCCTCAGTTATATGGATCGTGCCAGCCAGTGGATGTATTTCCACAGCAGTAAGAGTTAATTTAGGCAAGCAATAGTCAAGAACTGCCATTTCGTCAAAATGGACATCTTTTATTTTTTGAACGAAATTGAAACCGAGTTTTTTGGTCGAAAACTCGTCAACCAAAAAACTCGGTTTCAATTTCGTTCAAAAAATAAAAAATGTCCATTTTGATGAAATGGTCGTTCAAGGGACTAGGACTATGAAAGTTACGCACACACTAAATAGGGTCACCTTAGGAGGACAACGTCCCAACTGATGGCTCGTGTATAGGTCTGATTCAGATGTAGAGCTGTGTGTACCCCAATGCTAGGGCACATGAGAAACTCCCTTGGCCGGTTCACCTTTTACGCGAGTTGTAAAAGCTACTACACAAAGGTCGGTAGCTAATTGGGGATACGCCTCCTAAGGATGATGACAACTTCTTAGGTGAGTTATGCCTCATTGGGCCCTATCTTGTCGTAGAGGACCGTGAGAGTTACAGGCGGGCCGAGGTGGCGCTCTGACCAGTAGGTGTAAAACTCCATATATTTTTGCAAAAGACGAACTCCTATGTGACGTCATCAGGAGAACCTTTGAACCACGTATGCATATGCAGGTCAATGCGCTCCATAGCACACCATGATTAAACAAACTATTATGGATGTGATTTTTATTTTTTTCTTGGCCCCACATGATCATTCCAAAAGGGCAAGCTGAGAGTTGGAAAACGTGATGAGCGCACAATAGTGTTGGGACAAAAATGGTTGCGAAGTCTATGGTGGTTTAAATCATTAGTACTTCCGGATATCTTTTCCTTATGCGGATTTGTGATAAGCGCCTATGAAAAATGAACCAGCGCAAGCGCGTTTCCTGTTTTATTTCTTTTACGTCGCTTGTCATTATAATCCAACAGACCAAACCCTAAAGGTGATGGCACGTATATGGGTGCGTGAGCACATTTTGCCAATGAAAAGTATCAAGTGACTTAAGCCACTCAATCCTATGGAGTGAAATGATGACGTTTTAGTTAACTAAAAAAAAGCAGGCTGAAGCTAATAGACATTTTTCAATGATTTTTGACGACTTCGCCAAGTTTACGATGCTCATGTATTATTCCTCTGCATTATGTCGACAGTTAGTTGCTCACCATTAGATAAGACAATCAACAAAAACAATTCCTAGAATTACATAAATCCTTCCATAATAAAATTACGTTCTAAATTTTTATTCCATCTTTAAAAATTGTCATTCTATTTTTAAAATATGTCATCGTACTTAAAAACTTTCATTAAAAAAAGGGGGTAGCCCTTTTTGATTGAATTGCATGCTAGAGATGTAATGAAAGGCTGGATGAGCTCGTGGAATCTTTTCATTGAACTATTACTCCATTATAAGGTATTTCGATCATAAATAGGTTAATCCATCTTAATTAGAATCGGTGTTGCACGTTGTACGCGTACGAGTACGTATTCTGGCGTATGCATACGTAACCAGAAACCCGCGTACGTGTACGTGGGTTTTTTTTTTTTTTTTTTTTTTTTAATATATATCTTTTGTGTCAGGCCCTTCCCTTGGAGGGGGAACACACATGTAACACACACATCTGTTGTGTCAAACCCTTCCCTCGGGCAGGTTCGAATTTGATGTTCAACTAGAAATGAAAAAAAAAAACAAAGTTGACGTGGTGGGGGAGGAGGAAACAATGTCGGGGAGAAGGAGGAGGAAGATGGCGTTGGAGAAGAGAGGGGGGGCAATGATGACGGGGACGAGGAAGAAGACGATTACAGGAGGAGGAGGACGACGATGACGAGGGGGAGGTGGACAAAGATGGTGCTGCTGCGGAGGAGGACGAGGAGGAGGAGGAAGATTGCGCAGTGGATGAGGAAGACAGTGTTGAGGAGGACGACGACGTCTCTCTCTCTCTCTCTCTCTCTCTCTCTCTCTCTCACACACACACACACACACACACATACACACCAACTTACCTCCACGACAATGGAGAAATCGACGGCGACCCCGGCAACGGCGATGGCAACCTCCGTGGCGACAACGGCGTCGGCAACTGGAATTGCCAATGAGAAGGTGCGTGGCGTGAGGTGGGCAGTAGGGTTGGGCTGCAAGGCAGGGCAGGGGGTAGACTGTCCCGCCACGAATTCGAAATTCGCATCGGGTCCGTCTTCCCCCCGCTGCGCCTTGCAGCCCGGCTTTGTGTTGCACCCATCCACGCCCCACTATAACCCCCAACCCCGACTGGGCCAAAAAACAGCCCGGAAAAGGACCCCTGCGACCACGTACGCGGTACGTACGCGCGCACGTGCATACGTGTACGCGTGTGCGCGGGGGCCACGTACATGTACGTCGTGCAACACAGATTAGAAGATATATGTTGTAGTAGAATAAAAGTTTAATTAAGATATTTCATAAACTCATCCAAACTTTTTCATTCCATTTTCAAAAAATACATGTACTTGGAAGGGACAAGTAATTTTTAGACAGAAACTTCTCACATAAAATTAAAAATTTTTAAATTGGCAGAATTTTTCATGATAATTTTTAAATGTAAATGATTTCTTTTTAAAACCACCATTACCTCCGAGACGTTTTTTGGCGACCCTTATTTTCAGTGCGCACCGAGTTTTATCGAGCCTGGGTTCTGTTTTGTTTCTTTTTTGGTACTCTCCTGGAAAAAAAAACAAAAAAAGCACGACTAGACTTTAAAAAAACGACCCGCTCGCAACACAGAAAAATAAAAGAAAAAAAACAAACACCCCTCGGAACGTGATACCAGGACCTAAAGCCATTATGTGAGTATGCCCTCAGTGAGGGTGTTACGGCAAGGGTGTTAGTTCCACGGAAGAAGGAAAAAGGCAAAAAAAAATGAAATTGAACTTATGGTGGGAAAGCATGTTCATACATTCTGCAAAGTAATAGTGTGGGCATGCTCTCCTCCAAAAAGTGTCAGCAGCCCGTGGAGTGCGTCGTCCCTCTCTTGCGGGGTACCAAAATTGAAAAAAGAAAGAAAACTAGAAACACAAACAATGAAAACCTGAAACTGACCACTATAGCGGTTAGATACGAACGTATGAGTTTTTGTGTGAGCACAACTTGGTGCACGACCTTCCCCGACATGATCTTTTGTTTTTCTTTTTGTTTTTCGAAGGGGCCCTCAAAGCCCAACTGCCGAGCCTCGTCCAACCAAAAAAAAAACAGAAAAAGTGGGGAAACGACCACTTTTTCCATTTTTTCCAACACTGGCAAAGGAAGTGGTGATTTAATGGAATGCTTTTTCGCTTTTCATTTCTTGTGCGAATTTTTCTGTTGATCAATGTTAGTATACTAGTGTATGTATCCAGTTACAGAATATCCTGACATTGAACTCAGTTTCTAGCACCTGGAACTCCCCACCAATGTCGACTTAAAACTATGAAAATAACGGTTGAAAGCTTCAATTTGAAGGTTGCTCTTACTACCCCCATAGTGTATCTCCTTGAATGATGTTTGGGTGACAATAACTAAATTGAATATTCTTTTGTTGGGGCCTCTAAACAATAATATGGAGGATTATCGTATGTTGTATGTATCTTACATTGAGTTATGGTCTCACCGCACCACTCACCAAAGTTTTTTTTTTTTTTTTCATTTTCATTTTTATTTTCCAATTGTAAGTTTGTATTGGTAATTCAACCTTATTTTCCGAAAGTTTACATCACCGCACCACCTCACCAAACTTTTTTATCGGACAATTCTCTTCAATTTTTTTTAAAGTGGCATTTGTGAGGATTGACTAGCACTTCGATTATTCCTACCTACAAAAGTACAAGTTGGTGAATCTTGTAGGTAACCCCTAAAAATAGTAAGTAAGAAACAAGTTCATGTTAGTAGTCTTACTAGTCTAGACCAATTCGTTTTTTTGTTACAAAAACAAATCGGTTTGAACGTGACTTTGCGAGTCGAACAATGTAGTAATGCTTTGTTTTGTTATTTTTTAAGATTTTTTTTTTTTGTTGTGAGAACTTATTACCAAAATCTCGGTTTGGTGAGAAGTGTGACGGTGTGACCCTTACTAGTGAAAAGGAACATGGCTATTGGTCCTCCAATTGAAAAAAAAATTGGCTTACATGTGAATTTTCGTCCTCAGAAAGAAAATAAATGTAGGAAGTTTAGGCAAATTTATTATATCATCCCTTGTTGATATCCAACGGTCCAACCTTGATAAATATGTATTGGTATTGTCTGCAATAATGGTTGCTAGTGTATATGTTTTTGTCGGAGCGAGACCCATATTGCAATTGGCTTTGACTTCTCCTCGAAAATGCAATTTTTTTTTTTTTATTATTTTTTTAAGCCACCATTACCTCTCTTAAGCAAACTTTTGTGACAAAGTTGTCCAATGCCACATTAATAAGCGGTTCACTACCCAGCCAAAAAAAAAAATTGTCGTGCCCGTTTATTTCGGAACTGGCAAGTAACAAAAACGTTTATGGAAAAAAAACTCAAAGGTAGTAGAGTTTTAAGAAAGGTTTTTGTTCTCCCTGCATGTTGAAACAAATCAGGATAAATTAATTTTTCTAGTATTCATACAAGTTAAAGAAAAAATTATCTCAAAATTATCTTTGACATAACTCTCGACAATTTCTTTGTAACGTTCTCAAAAATTCGACTTTCTATATATCGCGTCGTCAAGCTTCAAAATCTTTTCAAGTGAGGTATCATTAATAATTGTTTGATCGGGGTCCGGAGTCATCTTTTGTGATAATTTATATGCGATTATCTAGATTCCGATGTTTTATAAAAAACTTCCAAGATCATAGTAAACCCGAACGGGTTTTTTGTAGCTGTGAATCCAAAGGCATAGTAAGGAGTCAACACCATACTATACATTTTCGGGCACATCCACTGGGGGATCCAAGAGAGTTGTTCCTTCAGGCTGTGTATAGTAAAACCTGCTTAGGCTAAGAAGATGCCTAGACCCCTTCCCTACTGGAGAAGTAGCCAGTGCCTTTCTGTTACCAAGTCTCTTTCGAGTTAGGCAGGTACGACGGGTCCTCTGACTTCCAGTAAAAAAAATCATTCAACTTGATCTCGTCGGTATCACCTATAGGTTGTAACGCTTCGATATGTCGTTTAGTCGCTTGTCCCCAATACGATAGGTGATTTGCCCCTATTTAGTATTTCACCACCGAGACTAACGCCTTGCCGGTTTTAACCAACAGAAGGCAAAGGGTCGAAGGCCAGCGTGCATTCACATGCTTCCTCAAGTACACAAGGTCGAAGGGCCAGAGGGTATGTTTTTCCGAAAACGACCGCTCTTCGAGCCGCCTCATCTCGTATAAGCGTCGGGGGGCTTGCATCACAACTCCAGGAATGAAGTACATCAAGACATGCAAAACAAGAAGTGTAGACGATTTCCGTCTGCTCTTCGAGACTTTATGAATGTGTTTTTTTGGCATGCTTTGTTTCGTCTACTATTTTTTTTTTTTTTTTCAAATCCTAATGGATGTTGGACGAAATTTTCTGTATATGTTGCTCCTCACTAATCGACTACTGTCTTTGCATGCATAATGTTTGATCGTTTTTGTTGCATGTAAAAACATTGTGCATAGTACGATTATAACGATCAAGTGTTCGACTCGGGTGATGATAGTAGTTTATCAGCATTGGTTGAACCTTTGTTAAAAAAAGTTTAATTTAATTTGGCATGTGGTTTACTTGCTCAATCACAAAACCAAGATCTACTTTAGTTTTTATTACATCAATGATGATTTTTCCAAGACTAGTAAGTGTAAAAAAAAAAAATAAGTTATTTAACTTCACCGCCAAATCATATTGTCAAGGACATTATCAATTAATACAACTATCATATATTAAGTTACAAATCTCCACCTAACACCGTTTAATTTTTAAAAATTTAATTTTTGAAAATTTAATTTTTGAAAATGAAACATTTCATCTCATTATTTTAGTGTCTCAATACAAGATACTAAATAGGTGGGCGATAAAAATATATTTTTTTGTATGTATAAATATACTAAGAAAACTAAAAAAATTACTCATTATATGTGAAATGATATAAATTTATCATTAAACTATCTTCATGAGACATTCTTTTGAAATAATTTCAAATAAATTATTAGTACATTTTTTTACCTTCGTGAGATTATTAGAACCAACACATGAAGTTTATGTATCATAAGGTGAAAAGAGTTTAAGGATGTTCTTATATGGATATGAACCTCATTCCCGTTCTATATACGTTGCTTCTGCTAAGCATTGGACCCTTATCGGAACTGATAGGAGAAATGAAGTATCAAACATTATGATTCCCCATAATATGATATTCAAGAGCTTAGAAGGATATATATATATATATTAATAGAACAAGGTAGACTACATTCAAAACATCCTATACCATCATCATCTAAACCAATATCGTATTTTCGTTATTGTATATGCCAAATTTTTTACAAGTAAACTCCTTGTCATCTCGATGGTAAAATATTATCTACTAGGTGTGTGGTCTACTCAACACAAAGTATTCGAGTACACTTGGATGGTCAAATATATGTTATACCAACATTATATAAACCATTGTTGTATTTTCATCGTTACATATACCATTTTTTTGGCGACAAGCCCTTTTATCTTCTCAATGGATGGACATGCGTAGCATACCGAAGATCTTCTGACTTTTTTGAACGCCTGAACATATTTGGGTGTTCGTCCGAACGCCTCCCGAATGTGTTCGTTCGAACATTTTTTTTCTTAATGATTTTTTTTCAGGTTTTTTATTTTGAACTCGAGTTTGATTACGAATTTGAACCACACACAATGCTACAGGGATGAACTGCCATTTATTAGTTGTGTGATAGCTATAAGACTCAATATGGTTGAATAATTGAAATCAATTGAGGAAATAAAGTATTTAGCTAGGTTGTTGGATTGGATGTCCGGGACCCCCCTGACCGTCCGGGATGTCCGATCGGACGTCTGGTCGGATGTCCGACCTAGCGCAAAAAAAAAAAACGTTGTCAGAAAAATCTGAAAAAACTCTATGTTATGTAACATAACAATACAAGCAACTTTTGTCTTGGAGTCATGATCAAATTCGCGGTCAATCATGAGTTAAAAATCGAAAACCAAAAAAAAAAAAAATTGTTTACAAAAATAAAATAAAAAATTCCCGGACGAGGGGGTACCGGACGTATGGGGGAGATGTCCGGGGGAGACGACTGGCCCCCGGACCATTGGTAACCTAGGTATTTAGATCATTTTATATTTCTCATATAAAATGATAGTAAACTAACCTTGAGTTAAAACGAGTATGTAATCGATGTGCGAGTCCAACAAGACTGTACATCCGAGTTTAAGTTTGTAGATGTACACGTTTGTCCATATCCTATTTTACACTCTTATAGGAAGTCCTTTGAACATGAAAGGAATCTTGTGTTAAAATTTGAGCTTCGTAATATATATTGTATATTAAAGCTCAAAAGTGTGACTGAAGAGATCCACCATTGAGAAAATAGATGACCTCTTATTGAGTTACTCAATTGTTATTACTATACTGTTAATGATCTTTGTAAACTTTCATGTGAAGTTTCATTATATAAATTTCTTAGAGGTTATAATGCAACAATATATTTTTATGAGATTGTCATATATCGATCATGAAAATTTTAAAGGAACCGATTTATTGTGTTATAATCATCATCAAAACGAGAGTCAAATACTTTCTTATGTTTATCATAAGGTATCAAAACATGGGTATTCCGAGACAATCTGGTAGTACGAGAAAAGGCAGTTACAAAACTATACTCTATAGTCATTACATGTGCAAAAATGAGGTTTATGAGCTCAATATGAATTATCGTTACAATAAACTTCGATGTAGCATAAAGTATTTAATTTGAGTATAAAGGAATTTTTATTATAACAAAACAAATACTTTATAGGATGAAAATAAATAAGAAACTGACAGAAACCCCCAACATATCTTAACATTTACGGATTCGAAAAGAAAACAAATATTGTTCAAATACAAGTCCACAATCGGTTTGTACGAATAAATTAAACACTTGTAATCTAGGCTACCAGAGTGGCCCGGGTTCACTTGCCCGACCGGGCCAAAAAGAAATAAAAAAATAAAAATAATAAAATTATTTTAATTTAATTTTAAATTTGGTAAAAATATTCAATATGATCCTGAAGCAAAGGTTGTCCATATTCTGTTTCTGCATAACATAGTTTTTTTTTTGAATTTTTTGGATTTTTTTTTTTGGGGGGGGGGCTTGGGACCGTCCCTGGTCCTTGCACGGCCATGCCGCCCGGGAAAATAGGATGACCCGGGCGGCCCGGCTGGTAGCCTAGCTTGTAATTTTAATAACACAGATCATGAGTTCAAATTGTGATGGAATCAGTCCACTATACAAACTATATGAACATGATAAACGTTTTTTTAAATACAAGTATACACATAATGTGGTGAGTGGCGGATTACCAGTGGTTAGGGCACCGGTTGAAAATGCATATTTTTGTTTAAGGTTGCAGGCTTAGAACTCCATAGCCTCGTGCATAGGCCGCCGACAGGGCGTTAGGTTGACGCACTACCACTTACATATTGAGAGCGCACTCGACCAAGGGACACGGATGTATATGGTGCATAGACCTGATCTGGGAGTCCATCTGAGAGGGTGCCCAATAAATACTAGCTTCTCTATATTCCTTGGTCCTCCAGTATGGCAGGTGCACGCCCTCCCTTGGGGTTGCTGGAGGCTATGGGGGGAGACGACCCCGAGCGGGGCAAAATCAGTGGGATGAGCATAAGAGGTGTGAAGGGTTCATCTCTTTCCTAACAGGAGTGACTCATCCCAATAACATCTGGTGACTGCGGTGCATTGGCCTCCCCGTCGGTACATGTCACAAGTTCAAATTGGATAGAATTAATTGGCAACACTAATATCAGGGGTGGGGCTAGTCTTGTTCAAACAGAAGTACGACCCCGACCTCTATGGATGAATAATACACATGTAATTGTTAGTAAAATAACTCACGAGTTTGAATTGCACTTGAATCAATAAAATACACTAGTATTATACGTCTTATTTATTTCCTTTTTTATTTGTGTTCTTGTTGAGCTTTAGTGAAACAGAGGAACCAAAATAATTCAAATAGAAGTATAATCCTTGGCTATAAGGATGAAAAACATACATATGACTCTTAGTAAATGGGTCATGAACTCACATTATACGAACACAATAATGTTAGGGACTTCGCATTTTTTGTATTAAAAAAAAAAGAAACAAGAATACACAATAGTGGCATCCACCATGTTAGGTGCATTCGAACTCTCTTTGTTCGTTTTTTTTTTTTTTTTTTTTTTTGAAAAATGAAAAACAAGCAGGGGGGGGGGTAGGGCACGCTTAGCATCACCCATATATCCCACGTTGCAATAGTTAGGCCGCATAGGATCACATGCTTACCTCGTATTATACGAGACAAACCAAAACGTACAATCTAATCCAACCCACTTAGTGACCTATAATTATACTATCTAGTGCATATGAAACCACCTAACTCACATACTATCACACGTCCACATAGTACTACCAAACTTATTTCGAACCACCTAGTAGGGCTATTGTATGCTTTTTTCTTTTGTGCTTTGTACATGTGATGTCGTTGATTTTGTATGTGTTGCGAAAGATTTTTTTTTTTTTTGGGGGGGGGGGGGGGCGTCTTTCTTTTGGCTTGGGGAAAAAGGGGTTCTTGCAACCTAAACCATATAACACTACCCAACGTATATGAGCGAGAGGGAATAGGATGCCATGTTGTTCTGAGATGATTTGTTAAACTTAGTTGGATTATCATAAAGTACCTGTATCTTAGCTACCGGTCAGGGCAATCGGGTCATCTTGGTCGACCGGGCGGCCCAACCGTGCGGGAAGCACCGAAGGGCCAAAAAAATATAAACATAAAAATGCCATAAATACAAAAGTTTTATAAATACAAAAGTTTCATAAATACAAAAGTTTCATAGGGAAGAGGTTTCATAACTTTTCCCAAATAAAGAATATTAAAAATTGTCATTGACAATCATTTTGTCTTGAGGCTCATTGTTGTCCCTCAATAAAAGAAACATAAATGGTTGTGATTTAAAAAAAAAAAAAAAAAAAAAAAACCCATCAATGGTAAATATTATGACTTCAGATTGCTATTGGCTTCGGGCTATCCCTCGATTTGAACATGACAATATGATCTTGTGCAATTTTGAAGTGTATGAAATGACGAGTGTCATGACTAAGGCAGACTGCAAACGATTTTCCGACAAAACAATGATATACTCCACTCGTATTTTGTTTATCAATTGGAGGAAATCGTTTATCGAACTCCCTCTTGATGTATGCTGCCCTGTCCTTTGCCTGCTTATGGTGTTCAAAAGCCTGTAAGGCAAAAAAACAAAAAATAATACAAGAATAAATATGAATAATTAATGTAAATAAAATTAGAAGTTAAAAATTAATCGTTAACAATACTCTCTCTGTAATTATATATTAAAAAAAAAACCTAATTGCAAAAACATTTGGTTATACACAACCATTTCCAATAGTTGTTAACATCATCTGAATATGTTTTATGCACAATATACTCGTGCATAGAGAATTTATATTTCTTAAATAAACTTTAAAAATAAATATAAAAAAAAAAACAAATGAGTTGACTAATTAATGAATGTATAATTTTTTTACGTTTATTGAACTTCATTCACGTATATAAATAACAAACTAACTAGATATATGGTTTGTCCCAATCATATAGTAAACAATATATAATAAAAATTACTACACAGTCTATTGAAATTTTTATTTTTTGGATTCGAAACGATTATTGTCAATTTACTGAGTAATGTTCAAGCTGAAGTTTTTATCACGCTGAGCATAACAATAGTATTTTATTATTAATAATTCTTCACTATTTGAAAGTAAATATATAGTCGTCCATTATAAATGATTTATTGAGTCTTCTATTATGTAATGATTTATACAGTCGATCCATCACAAAGGATTTATCACCATTATCGATCACTTTCGTTTCATTAATTGAAACTTGGATTGTTATACACAATACAATAACAACTTAATTTTGGCGATCACTCAGGCCGCTTGGGTCACCCTGGTTGCCTGTGTGGTCTAGTCGAGCAAGTATCACAAAAAAACCCTATAAAAAAAAAAATCTGAAAAATCCAAAAAGAACTATGTTGTGCAAAAAAATAGTTGAGTTTATTTATAATGATCAACAAAAAAAACAACAACGATGATGATGATAATTATGATGGGATGCACAAAAGCAGTCTGCCCCTTGCTGAGGCGGTTGGTGCCACAAGGGTCAGGTTGACCCTCTCCTCTTAGTTTTTCTCCCTTACTGTTTTTGTAAAAAAATATTTGTAGGGGATACGTAACCGGGGTGACCCCCCCCCCCCCGAATAGAAGGGGGCTTTGTGGTTTCAGTTTAAGCCACCACTACCTTCCAATCCTGTTTTTGTCACCGTTGAATTTCACCGCACCTCGAGTTTTGCTGGGCCTAGGTCCCGTTCTATTTTTTTCCTAGTACCCATGCATAAAAGAAAGAAAAAACCGACGAGCGTAACTCAGTTGGTACACCCCCGAACTATTGAAATACAGACTAAAGCTCGAATACAGTTGCAGTAAAATAATTATGAATTACCAGGGTCAATCAATCCAAAAATGATATCTCAAGGTCATCGTCTTAAAAAAAAAAAAAAAAAAAAAAAAAAAAAAAAAATCACGTGTGAGAGTATGCCCTGCCACCCTGCCTAAATCCTGTTGCAGTGGCGTGGTCATCACGACCGTAGACTTTTTCCCCCCCAAAAAATTCTAGGAACCGGGCCCGGTGTCCTTTATATTACAATGCTAGGAACCGGGCCCGGTGTCCTTACAAAGATTATGGGGTCCTGTTTAGGGGTGAGGCATCACTGGCCAAGCCAGAAACTGAATTGCCGCGCGCCATAAATGCCATGTCAGAAAGAATCCACAAAGAAAAAAAAAATGACCAGCACTACATGGCAATGTCCCTTGCTCATCCAAAGTTACGTCCAACCCCTGCCAACCTGCCCTGCCACCCCCGCGGTAGGGGTCTGTGCCCCCAGGCCCCCAACTGCAGGCGAAAACCCCTCAATACCGACCCACCTCCTCACGATTCGGAGCAGATAGCACCCCCCTTTTTTTTTTAAACATAGTATTACCTCGCTATCTTTCTTCTTACAACTCCATACATTCAACTGCATCATATCCCTTCCCCTTTTTTTTTTTTTTTTTTTTTTGGCCTACCGGGTTGCTCCATCTATTGGTGGGGAGCCACACCTGCTGGAAACCAGGTCCAACGTCCCTTAACACGGAATGCCAATGCACAATAAAAAAATAACTCCCTGCCAACATTGATTACCATGGGCCTCACGGGATTAACTAAGCAGGGACGGGGGCCAACGCCTTGGGCCCGAGGGGGCACTGAGCTCTATCACATTAGGGTCACCCGTCCCCCCTCCTTGTCTAGTAATGGAAAAATTGGATAATAAGACAAAACTGAGTGGGCTCTGTTGATGGTTGAGTGGTCTGTAGGGACCTTTGGATAAGCTGCATGCCGAATCCCACTGCACCCTTGGTGAAACTTTTGACTTTCTTGTGCTGGTCCCTGACCGTTCAATTGTCTCCTTGTTTTGTCCGGCGGCAGATTCAATGGATACGAAAAATGAAACCAACTGATTGTGCGTCTCCTCGGTCGTGTACCCTGCTAGACCCCTTTTTGCAGGATTTCCACCACTAACAACTGGTGGGGAGGGAAGGGGTCCTCGAAGTCTTGCGCCGGTCTGAGTGGGAACCTCGGATCAATAGTCGTCCATTCTTGAAACTACAGCATGTAGTCCCGCTTCATCTTCATGTGAGGATCTTTTTCCTCCGCCGTACGATGTTCCATCTATTTGTCTTCCGGCCATGTCACCTTGGCTATCCAGCCCCTCTTTTCCCTCCAAGCCATTCCTCGCAGAAACGGGAGATGATTCAGTCCACATCCTTCCTAAAATGCACACTCTCCAATTTCTCCCTCACAACCTGCCAGCGGGTGGTAATCTTGGTCTGCACCAGTTGTTTGAGCTGTTCCGTGACCTCCCCCTCCTCCACCACGACTTCCTCTATTTCTGGCACACACCTCCTCCACCATATTACCCACAGTAAGGATCTTCTTCCAAGTCGGAAGAGGTTCCAAGCGCATTCGTCTTCCGTGAGATTTGGCCAGTGCCCTATTAAGATTACCCTTCAGTCCCAAGGCAACGGTAAATCTGGGAACATTGTTGTCATATCCTATCCCACCACCGCCACAGCAGTACCGAAGACGGGCACTGCATGAAGATGTGCTCGATTGTCTTCGATCTCTTTTGTGGGGGGAAACTGGACATACACCTTCGACACCATGGCAGAGCACAACCTTGCTCCTCCAACTGGGTATGGTCAACCAACCAATCATTGGTGGGTAGGCAACAATATGCTATTTGCCATTGTAATTATGAGATCCTAGCTATTCTCAGCTTATAGTATTGGAACCATCGGATCGATGAACAACCATTTCGTCAAAACGGACGTATTATATTTTTTGAACGAAATTAAAATTGAGTTTTTGGGCCGAAATCCCGTCCAAAATTTGGCTCCTGGGGGTCCGGCTTTCCTAGAACGCCAGACCCCCTAGATGTATCTAGTCTCAAGCTGCGACTACATACATCTAGAGGGTTTGGTATTCTAGGAATGCTAAACCCCCAAGAGCCAAAAATTTGGACCAAATGTCAGCCCAAAAACTCAATTTTAATTTAGTTCAAAAAATATAATATATCCGTTTTGACGAAATGGTTGTTGATGTTAGTAGGCCCCTGTCTACGTTAAGCTGGCGCTGCGATGTGTCTCCTGATCCTCAACATCTTGTACGTCGTTTATGCCTTCAGGACGACTAGTTGCACCTCCCGCTGAGGTCCCCCCGTTCCTTGGGCTGCCGTATCGCCCCGCCTCCACCTCCATTCCTCGGGGTCCAGAGGTAATTTTGCAATCGGGGACCCCGGTCTGAACGCCCTCGACCCCGTGTCCTCTTCCAAAACCCTGATGCGGGAGACCCCTTTCCTTCTCTTCCAGTCAAAGGTTGCCTACTGCTAGTTAAGCGGCCGTCCCTCCCTATCACAAAGTATTCCACCAACACCCCCCCCTGCCCCACCAGGTGAACCTGTCCCACCCGGTCCTGCATCCATGTCAGTCCTACCCAGTCCCCTTCCTCCAGGTGAGGCCCTCTTCTCAAAATGGTGTACCATGCCAATGGGAGGCTCTCTATCAGTTTCTCCAATGTTTCCTGAGTTTGGTGGTAATAGCGCAGCCACCTTTTCATTCTTTACGTGCCCTTCCAATCCCTGGCTTCCACATCCCATAGGTCCACCACCCGTAGCACCCCGTGCTTCACCCACCTTTTCCATGGGGGTTTAGAACTGCATCTCACCGGTTCGCGAGAGTCGGTGATCCACTTACTACCGAAGAGGGGTTGCCTAAAGACTTCCTCCCACCTATCTGGCATCGGTCTGGAGGGTAATGGGAGTTTCCTCCATGCTTTTAGGAGACGCGGCCAAAACTATTTCACTGGCTCTCCATTCCCATGTTTACTCGGGATGCGCCAAAATCTATCATTGAGCCACACCAGCGGGTCATTCTCAGGGTGAGTCTCTGGGGCGAGGTCTGCTATCTGTGCTAGGGCCAGCGAGGACCAGGGAGAGGACGGCTCAAAGACCAGAGCTGTGTAACACTGCGTACAACGTACGGAAGGTTTATCGTACGGTCGTACGGTCGTACGTATACGGCCGTACGACCGTACATACAGCCCCGTACAGGGAAGGGGGGGGGGGGGAGGAAAAAAAAAAAAAAACGTTTGTTTTTTTATCTCAAATTTGGTAACGAATTTCAATATGACCCTGAGGCAAAAGTGTTTCAGTTTATTTTTCTGCATAACATTTGTTTTTTCCAGAGTTTTTTTATTTTTTTTTTATTGTTTTTTTTTTCCGTACGTACGGCCCGTACGACCACATGAGCCCGTACGTACGGCCGTACGAACGTACAGACGGCCCGTATTCGTACGGGGGTATACACAGGACCAGAGTCTGAATCCATCGCATGCTGAGGGCCTGAAGTTGAGTGGCAGGGTCTACGATCCCTAGGCCGCCCCCAACTTTAGGTTGGATTATCGAACCCCATGCTACCCGGCTGATTGCGTGCGGTGCCCTGTCGTTCCATGTTCACAAGAAGGTTGCTAGTTGCCTCTTGAGGGCCCTAAGCCCAAGTTTCGACAGAGGCCACAACACCGACTTATGCCATAGCGTAGCCAAAACTACATTGTTAATTATCAGGGCCCGTCCGAACAGCGAAGTTTGCTTGTTATCCCATCCTTGCAGCTTAGCATGTGCGGGGGAGGTAATCCATTCGTCATTGGTAGTGGGTTTCTCGCTTGCGGTTTTTTACGCTCCCAACACCCGCAGGGGTGCCTCCGGGGCTAGCCATGAAATACGTGAGGTCTCTAGGGGTCTGCCCCCTTGGTGATGTTGCCACCACCCTACCGTCTTTTGTCCCCAATTCACCGTCATGTCAGACATGTGACAAAAACCTTCCATGCGGATTGTCAGGTCATCAGCAAATAAGGAGCACATTGGGACAACCTCCTCCAGGATCCGTGCGAGCTTGATACACTTGATATATTTGTTATGCCTCAAGTTGACCAACAAGGCTTCCATTATGACTGCAAAGAGGAAGGGGGCTATCGGGTCCCCCTGCCTAACCGATCGTTGGAGGGAGAAGTGTGGGTCCACGAAGCCATTTACATGTACACAGTGGTGACATTAGTATGCAAAATCCTGATCAACGCCGGAAGGATGACCCAAAGTTCATTTTTTCCAGGCACTGGTCCAGGATAGACCAGTCCACGTGGTCATAAGCTTTTTCAAAATCTAGGAAAATAATTGGCGCGTTGGCTTTGCTATGTTGCGAAAGGTTAAGGACTTCATTCACTAAAAAAATGTTTCTTGAATGTTCCTATCCGCCATCAACCCCGTCTGTGTCGGGTGAATGACATCCTCCAGCATCGTCGTCATCCGGTTTGCCAAGGCCTTTGCCAACATCTTGTAGACCACCATGAGGAGTGTGATAGGCATGTAATTTCTAAGGTTCATCTTGTCCCCTTATGCATTAAAGACAACATCCCCCTCTCTACTATGTGCCCCATTTCCCCGGCTTCCCACACCCCTTGATCGAAATCCCACAGGTCTGAGCTAAAGCTCGGACCACGTGCTTTTCCAAAATTCCTTTGGGAAACCATCAATTCATGATGTCTCTTTGTTACAAAAACACCAACTCCCACCACGATGTTGTTTTTGCTAACCAAGCGATTACCCTACTTATTGCGCGGCAGGGGCCGAAGGCCTTGCAAACCTACCCACCTCCTCGCGATTTAGGGTAAGCCTCTCCCACAATTTGCACCTACTCCCTAACGGATGCCTCCCCGCCCACCATGACAAGACCCCTGCAGAGTGATGCTTATCATGTCATCTCAAGGATTACAGATGACCACTTAACATAAAGCTTGTTAAGATGAAACGAATACCTAACCCCGATTCATCATCCCAGCAGTACCACCCGACCTCCTACGTGGCAAGGGTCGAAGACCCCGCAAACCCACCCACCTCCTCACGATTTAGGGAGAACCACTTCAAGTGATCTGTTCCTGCTCCCTAGGAAAACTCATCACCTACCATAATGAGGTCTCTACAGAGCGGCACTCTCTCTTCCATTCCATCTCATGTTAAACGTGAAATAAAAACACAACTAGCGGCAACAAACATCACAGACAAACCAATCGACGAAAAGCGGCAAAGGCAATAACAAGTTCGCCAAACCGATGAAGAAGAGAAAAGAGATAGAAAATTTTTCACCAACACCAACAATCACACTAGTCACAATCAACACGGCATGGGTCGAAGATCCCGCAAACCCACCCACCTCCTCGCGATTTGGGGAGAACCACTTCCAATGATTTGTGCCTGCTCCCAAGGAAACCCGATCGCCCACCATAATGGGGTCTCTACAGAGCGGCACTCTCTCTTCCTAAACGCGAAACAAAAACACAACTAGCTGCAACAATCGTCACGGACAAACCAATCGACAAAAAAAAGCGAAGGTAATAAAAAGTTCGCCAAACCGATGAAGAAGAGAAAAAAAATTGTGGTGGGGTCGTGTTCGGGTGATGGTAGGTGGATGAAGGGGAGGCAAAGGGAGTTTTTTTAGGGATTCTTCATGGAAGAATAGCGCTTCAAGGAGGAAGGAGGACATTGACGACTTGATTTGAGAGACCTTCTTTTTTGAGTTTGACATATCGCCATCTCAAGTGAAGACTGTCGCGGGTGATGCAGTTTTGCGTGTCGACACGATCTCAAGGCTTCGAGTTCAATAGTGCATTCTGATTTGGTTGTTCCATGATAATCGGTCTGACTTTGTACCACTTGTTTGTCTTTTCTATTCTGATTTCAAGTTCGTAGTGTTTTCTCATTTGGTTGTTCCACGAAAATCGGTTGACCTTGTACTACCTGTTTGTCTCTTTTATTCTGATTTCTAAGTTCACATGTCGTAATCCTTGATGTTCATCAAAATGATAATGATCTAATCCAGATTTTTTGAATTTCGAGTGAATCTTAATTGTTTCTGAAATAACTTCTGAGCAATATTTCTTGAATTGGAAATTCGTAAATCAGAGCCCAGCTCTGATCTCAAAGGATGAATATCGATAATGATGGGCAAATGGTTTTGAAGTTCTTGAAGTTCAGTCTTATTTGCAAGTAACTCTCTTGAATTTTCTTAAAGTACGACTTATTCTCAATTTGATTTTTATAAATCGGAGTTTGCTCCGATCTCATATGTAAATTGTCAACTAATGGATTACTAATTAACTGAGTCCTAGTCGATTACTCTAGTAAGGTGTGAGTTGCTTAAATTGTAGAGTAGAATCAGCTTCGATCTCAAATGGTGACTACTCAAGTGATCGGTCTTATTTTGTTGTTCTTAGCGATTGAGCCTCAATCCGTGACATTGTGGGATCGGGGTCATAGGTGTTGAGTGGATTATCGCCTTCAGGGTTGGAGTCCCTCCCTGCGAGGGTTACACACGGTGGGTGGTGTGATCTTTGAGAGGGTAGGGGCGATATTGAGGGTTTGTCCTTTTCTGGGCCACACTGACTTTTGGGTCGGATCAGCTATAGTGGTTGGGGAGAAAGGACAAGGGGTGCTGATGTCAGCAGGATGAGAGTTGAGAGGGCTGTTCCGTTGGAGGGGGTGAGGCAGGAAGGAAGGGGGATCTTCAACTCTGCGGGGGCATACTTTAGGGGGTACTGTATGCGACTAAGGGAGCAAGAGGGGTATTTTGAGGCCTGTTCTGATCTGGGGCGGGGAGGTGAGGGGGCGCCTTCCCGCGGAGGCAGTGAACAGACAGGGGGTTGTCTTTTGGGGGAGAGGAGTAATCTCTTTGGTTCCTGTGACCCCTTTACATGTAACTGAGACTTCAATATGTGCTGGAGTTTCTATGGGGTTTCCCCTCTTCCTGTAGGAATAGTAGACACTGAAATGCTTATGTGATTTTTTCGGATCTTTTGATTTCCTGTTTTCCTAATTGAAAACTTCTTCCAAGGTTTGGTGCTGAAGGCAGGGGGTACTGGTGCTGTGACAGAGGGAGATGACGCGCTCTGCGGCGGGGCTAGCCTGTAGGGTTGAAATAGGGTACAGCAGCGGTGGAGATGGTGGCTTCACCGTGGTAAGACTTGCCGGGGTAGGGCTAAGAGGGATTTTTTGTGGGATATCTGCAACCAGTGCATGAAGGAGATGAATGATAGGATCTACAACTAGGTGTTGATTGGTGGCTTGACTGGTATTTGCCTTAGTCCTAAGTCCCGGTGGTTTGCGAATAGACGGGGCCAGAGCGACGCTGGTCGGTGCTGGGGCTTGGTTGCGCTGCCCTGTAACTCTGTACGAGGGCATGAGACCTGGTAGAGAGATCTGGGGAGTTGTCGAGGGTGGAAGGCACTCTAATGTCTTTTGGTGAGCTGGTGCCTAGTCGATGTTGGCCGGAGTCGGGGCGGGTCGCTTTGCCCTGTGGCCTAGCAGGTGGGGGGTTTCTGGGGTGGGTCGTGCCACTCTATAACCTAGCGGTTGGGGGCATGAGGCCTGGTAGAGATTGGGCATCGGAATGTAGGGGTGAGGCAGGTAGGGTTGGGCTGCCAAAAGGCCCTAAAGCAGGTGGTTCTTTTGTTCTGAATGCTCCTTAACGTTTGATCCGAGCTTTGGGGGATAGAGAATTTTAGAGTTCTTGTGTAGATTACACAGTTGTCTTTCTTAGCCGGAGCCGGGTAATGGCCCCAGTATCTCAAGGACTTTTTGAATTTTTTCCATAAATTTCTCAATTTCTCAAAAAAAAA
>BFEA01000064.1:3401880-3413641 GCA_003427395.1 Chara braunii
CTTCTACACATTGTCCCAACCCTCATTATCTGGATCCCTACGTCTTCCTCTTCTGAGGCATCGTGTGGACCACCACTTTTCCACTGTTGGACTTATCTCCAACGATCGTCTGGCAAGCCAAGCGCCACGTGTCAGGCTTCTTTTTCAGCTTCCGGTTCTCTGCATCTGTCCGTTTATTCAACAGCTCAGAACCCTCCACTATCTCAACTAGGCAAGTTCCGCAGTTTCCCACCCCTCCACAGTTCATGACCTTTCCATAAATAGCATAAAGCTCGATCTTGTTATCCTGCATGATAGTTCTCAGAAGCTTCTCTCCACTGACAGCTGCCACCCTCTCAATCTCTCCTCCTCCTCCTCCCGCTTGGCCGGGGGGGAAAAACTCAAGGGCAATCATCGGTGGCCCTTCGACGGCTGAAGAGGCGGATGCGGCCGAGCCCTCGTTCAGCGTGGCACCCCCTTCCTTATCCTTATCCGTATCGGCACCGCTTTCTCCCATGCACCTGGTCGGGTACCTCGTCAACGTCCTATTCTTTCCCCATTTGGAAAGAAAACTGCCTCTGCCTGCCGTCGTCTGCCGTCGGGATACCGTCTGCTCCACCCACCAACTCGCATCAGCAGCAAAAACAGGAGCAAGAGACGCCACGCCGGTTTCGCCCATGCACCTGGTCGGGTCCCTCGTCACGGTCCTTTTCTTTCCCCATTTGGAAACAAACCTGCCTCTGCCTGCCGTTGTCTGCCGTCGGGATACCGGCCGCTCCGCCCACGATCTCGCATCATCATCATCATCAGCAGCAGCATCAGCACGAGACGCCACATTGCGTGTCTTGCCACGTGTCAATGCGGCAGCAGTCTGGGCTCCGGCGGGGGTCCAGTCTTTTGCCCTCGTGGAGATGCCCCTAGGGTGACACCTGTCTCTTATACACATCTAGATCCTTTTCTTACCCCATTGGGAAACAACCCTGCCTCTGCCTGCCGTTGTCTGCCGTCGGGATACCGGCCGCTCCGCCCACGATCTCGCATCATCATCATCATCAGCAGCAGCATCAGCACGAGACGCCACATTGCGTGTCTTGCCACGTGTCAATGCGGCAGCAGTCTGGGCTCCGGCGGGGGTCCAGTCTTTTGCCCTCGTGGAGATGCCCCTAGGGTGACACGTGGCACTCTCTGTGCCATTGATTAGCCCGGTCGTTAAGTTCGACGGAGTACGTATGGCAGCCATGTGTACGGACGAGACAGGAGCCTGGGACGCCGCCCACACCACTGGCTTGCGACCGGTAGATAGCGGTTATCACTTGCTGAGAAGTGCGGTAGGGTCAGGGAACACACACTGTCAACACACACTGTCATTCGTGAACTTTCACCCCGGACGGCGGGGGGGGTTCGGCGAGGGGGTTGGGGGGGGGGTGTGGGCGGTGGGTCTGCGTAATAATTTCTTTCGTTTTTACAGGCCTCCTTTCCACGAGTGTCATCCAACGCCCCCCTGCAAAGTTGTAGTGTCCTTTTTTTTTTTTTTTTTTTGAAGGGCCCTTATGCAAGGCCTCTATCCTGGTGGTGGTAAGAGAACCACCGGGATTGAGGCTTTGCCTCGCGGGCCGCTCCATCTATTGGTGGGGAGCAACACCTGCTAGTTGTAGTGTCCAACTCCACACCGACCACATACACCACCTCACAGGCGCCCCTGTGGGGGTCAAGAGTCTTTACTCTTGAGGCCGAGGTCGCTGGTTCGAATCAGACCAAGCACGGAGGAGAGCCTTGGGCCCGGAGGAGAGCCCTGGACCCGGAGAAGAGCCTCGGGCCCAGGTGCACCGATCTATAACTACTGTGGAGGTTCCGCTGAACCCGCAGACAAGCTAAGACCCGTGTGTGAGTGGGCTACTGTAACGCACCCTCATGGCTACTACTGTAATGCACCCTCATTTTGCCTGTACCGGACCGGAGAGATAGCTTCTATAGATTCAGTATCAGGGTGCTTTATGTGGGGGGAAGACGGGGTGCTTTATGTGGGGGGAAGATGGGGTGCTTTATGTGGGGGGAAGACAGGGTGTTAGGTGCTCTGATTGGAGCGAAGTGTGCGAGAATGGCAGTGTAAGTATGTGTGGTGTTGTGTGTGGTGTGTGTGGAGTTGGACACTACAGCCTTGCAGGGGTGGGGTGGATATCAAGACTGGTATGGTTCCAGTTTAACGTCGTGTCCTGGCTGTAGTGGTTAAAAAGACTTGGGTCTTGACGCTGAGGTCGCTGGTCCGAACCCATACCGAGGAGGGCCTTGGGCCCAGATGTATGGATCTGTAACTAACTACTACTCCTTTCCATGGGTGTTCTCCATGAGAAGACCACGGGTGCATCCTAGCTCACTTTTTTTCCCCCATCCAGGGGCGAGGTCCCACTAGCACACAGGACCGGTTTGAATGCCTGAATCTGGACGTATTTGTGGAGAGGTGCATGAAATTGCAATGGATATGCTTTTCTGCACCTCTGCATGAGACACGTCCAGATTCATGGGATCAATCCAATCCTCTTTGCTAGCGGGACCTTGCCCCATAGGGTCTAACCGAGCCTCTCCTTTTCTCGAATGGCAGTCCTGCTGACCCTCTTTTTTTCCTCCCAAAAAATCTTGGCCGAAGTGGAGTAGTGCAACTATCCCATAGGGACTTCGGAGCGGGAAAGAGAGGTTCAGAGGCACTCTGGTTACCGACCCTGAGCCTCACGCGGCCCTCGATGATTTTGAGAGTCGCCTTCGACACTCAAGTGTCGGCTGACACGCATCCTGAGCCTCACGTGGCCCTCGATGATTTTGAGAGTCGTCTTCGATACTCGAGTGTCGGCTGACACGCGTCCTGAGGCTCACGCAGCCCTCAATGATTTTGAGAGTCGCCTTCAACACTCAAGTGTCGGCTGACACGCGTCTTGAGGGGTTAATCTCTCGATGCCAGACAATCTTTTCCTTGAGGCAGAGTGCCTCTGAACCTCTTTTCCCGCTCCGAAGTCCCTATGGGATAGTTGCACGACTCGACATCCGCCGAGATTTTCAATGCATCTGGACAAAATGATGTCGAGATGCATTCAAAATTTTGGAGGATGGCAAGTGGTGCAACTAGGCCCCAGCCTTTTTTTCCCAACCCATCCTTACCCCCAACTCCCACCCACGCCCACCCACTGCCCCTACCCACCCTTTCGCCGGTCAAGGACGGATCTCCCAGGCCATACCATTCGGAGTGACAGGGATCAACAGAAAACGATTCCATCAGCAGGAGATGGTTCGTGGGGGAGTCAGGGAGACACTCCGTGGAATGGGTAAGAGAACACCTTCAAAGGGGCACAGGAGAATCGGAGAGACAGAGAAGGGACAAAGCGCGGAAGCCCCGGGCTTCATATTCGCTTAAACCACCAGTACTTTGCCCACCTATCGATGCCGAGCCTGAAAACGGGCTGCACGCTATTTCACGCCGACCCGCCAGCGCAACAAGAAAAAATTGTTTTGGCTGGCAGCGCCAGCCTTTCGAGGGCTGGTACCCCAAGCCTCCCCCACGGTCGATGTATGGACCAAGTACTGGTGGTCTAAGTAAGGGTGGGGTTAGGATTACGGGCGGTTAGCTTGCCCACATAACCTGGAAAATAAGCATACATGATAGAATCAGGCCCCGAGATTGAGACAACACGGGGCGCTTACTTAGGTGAACGGAACGGAGTACAAGAGAACAGCTGTCGATAACGTCACCATCACCTACATCAGGCTGTCAGGTAGGCAAGCACCTCAAGCTGCTGTGCACAAAAAAAAAAAAAGTTGCTGTGCACCTCTACCTGGTTAAATACACTGTTGGCAGGCAGGCAATCCAGCTTGCTGTAGTTTTATGCACACATCTGGTCGAAGACAATGGCCAACAGGCTTACTCTGTAGCTGAGCCCTGCAGCTGGCTATGATCACAACCCTGTCCGTTCTAACGGACAACAGGTGCCGCTCCCCACCAATAGATGGAGCCTTCCCGGCGGAGCTAGTGGTGCCTGCTCTTACCAGCACCAGTAGCATTCGCTTGGGTGTTCTTGAAAAAAAAAGAGAAAAAAAAGGAAAAAAAGAATAGGAAGATTCTTTGATGAAATCACGGGCGTTGGTAGCAATGCGAGCAATGTATGTCCGCATGCATATGGTTCTCTACTGAAATTATGCTTTTGACATATTCAGTGGGACACTGGACCCGTTTTCCTGCAGGTGCTGCTCCCCACCTATAGATGGAGCCTTTGGAAACCGGTCCTGCTTAAACCACCAGTACTTGGCCCATATATTGGCCGCGGGCCTTAGCGTTAATGCTACGCGAAGTTCGCGCTTCGGGCAACCGGACCTGGAAGGCTGGCGCCGCCAGCCTTTCCGAAAACCAAAATCGAATTGGCGTTTCGGCGGGAAACGGCGCGCAGGGCACTCCAGGCTTGGCTGCGATAGCTGGGCCAAGTACTGGTGGTTTAAAGGGGATGCTCGTGTCACCTCTTTAAGTGCCCCCCCCCGGGGCTTGAAGTTCACCCCCCCCCAAAAAAAAAAAAAAAAAAAAAATCCCTCCAAGCTGCTTTTTCCCAACCCGGATTTCTACAGTGGGCCAAAAACAAATGCCGGAGCCTCTGAGCCTTTTTTTTTTTGACAAACTTGGACTCTCACTGAGCTGCATTTTTCCAACCTGGATTTTCTGCAGGTGGGGCAGCCAGCCTTTTCCATTCGGTTGCCCGGGCAACCAGGGCCCAAGGATGTGGCAGCCGTGGAAAAAAATATAGTAGAAACGTTTCTAGTCGGATGGATTTGGGCGCTCCTGTAGTGGCCTGTACGTTGCCTAAAATCGTGGCTGCTTGTTAACATGTACGACTTCAGGAATACTGCTGGTTTAAACCGCCAGTACCTTTCCCCACTTGGTTCTCAAAGTCATGCCGGGTAACGCCGTGGCCAAGCGGGGTCCGACCGCCGTTGATGAATTCAGTGCGGCCCGTTTTCGCTTTCGGCCTTTTTTTTCCCGCCCGCGGCGGATGTATGGGAAAGGTGTACTGGTGGTTCAAACTACCAGTACTTTTGACCCTTCCCTTGCCAAGCCGCCTTGAAATGCACTGTGCGCCCAAAGAAAACGAAAGCGAACGGGCGTGGGTCTTCTTTTGGTTGCCCCGGCCAGCCATTTTGCTCTGGTAGGTCGGCCCTGGAACCTGCGGCTGCATGCATGCCGCGTCAGAGAAAAATGGCTGTGGCTGGGAAATGTAAGGGTGGTTTAAAGTTTAAACGACCGGTGGATTTCTGCTGCACACCAAAATTTTATTTTGTTGGGGTCTTGAGTTTGGTAGGTCGAGCCCCCAAAGGCGTTTTAGCAAAATCGCTGGGAAAAGTATTGGTGGTTTATGGGGCCACTTGCGGAGGCTGAGCCTCAAAAGATGTGGTGGGTTTACGGCCTGCGTTTTGGCAAAATAGCTGGGAAAAGTATTGGTGGTTTACAGGGCCTACCGTCTTCACCTGAATAGAACCCCCGAGAATGATCTCTGCATCTAGACTGAAAGTTGCCCCAAATTACAGCTATAAATCACCGGGCGGTCTAGTAACTTTGGTGGTTTACTGGGCCACTTCCGTAGACTGAGCCTCAAAAGATGAAAAAAAAAAAAAAAAAAAAAAAGATGTGGTGGGTTAATGGCTACATTTTAGCGAAGGGGTAACTAGGGCGCAGTCACCATTCCAGTCCTAAATCCAGTTCAGGCATCCCTTGAATACAACACATCCCCACCTAACCCTAAAGCTGGGTTGTATACATTCACTATTTTCCTCCGTCTGACACAGGTTGTTTACATTCACGATTTTCCTCGGTAGGATAGTGGGATAGGGGGTGCGCTAGGAGCATTGACGTAAGGATGGGATGGGAGGTGGTCCCATATTCCAGGACACCCGCGGCCTACTACTCCAGGTGATCACTGTGTACTCAGTGACTGGCCTCTACAACACCATGGACTTMAAAAAAAAAAAAAAAAAAAAAAAAAACGATTTTCCTCGGTCTGACACAACATTCATGAAATCTGACACAACATTCACGAAATAGTGTGACTGAAATGCGTTTTCAAACTGAGGGGCTCGTTAGACACTCCTTGGGGCGTCCTCGGGGCCGAAGCGCCCGAGGACATTTCCTTCGAACGATGTCAGACAAGAAAAAAGAAAAGAAAAAAGAAATCAAATGTGTTTGAGGCCTTCAGCCGATAGGGTGCGGCCACGATCCAGATTCTCGGATGTAACGTCTCTCTACCCATGGTCTTCCGAGTGTTTTCACTTTTTTTTTTCCGACTGCATCCCCGAGGATAGGTGGAACGAACAATTCCTCGGGGACTTTACGCGCCCGAGGAGTGTCTAACGATCGAGCCCCTGAAACCGTGACAGCGCCCTAGTTTTCCCTTAAGCAAAATAGCTGGGAAGAGTATTGGTGGTTTACCGGGCCACGCCGGAAAACAGAACAGCTGGGAAATATGGACTGGTGGTGAGGGGGGAGCTTGTATTTGCTACATAAGTTAGGGCCCAGAAAAAAGGGGGGGGTAAACAAACTGGTTTTGGGTGAGAGCTTTTTGACACAGGAGTGGGGCTCAGCGTGAGGTGTAGTAGATTTGAGGCCTACTGGGTCCTGACCTGGGGCGGGTCCCACGGGCATGTGGCTTTGGGCGTCGTTGCACACCACTAGACGAACCCTAGAGTCTCAAGTGCGCCCTGATCCCAAAAATGTGATTAACTCACCCGTAGCAGAATTGTCATTCCATATGCACTAGAGGAAATACTTGAAACCGACGCCCTAGAGAAGGCCGCGGCGGCCCAGACTGGTGGCGGTTCGTTTGGAGGTCGTGGCGTGCACCAGCACGGGTTTGCTGGCTTGAATAATATTAGGGTTAAAACTGTAAAATCCTTGTGTATTGCCTTGCGTATGTTCAAGATTTGCAGATGATAACTCATAGTTTTTGCCAATAGTGTTTCGAGTTTAGAAACATGCCGGCGTTGTACTTCCTCTGCGCTGCAAGGATATTACGTTATAGGCTGAAGGATTGGAGAATTTCGTTATGATTAGTTCAGCCACCTTTTCTGTGCTTCAAGGCTTTTTTGAGTTTCTCTTCTTATGGAGGCTGTGTGGTCGTGGGACGCTGGACCCGGTTTCCAGCAGGTTTTCTTCGTCAACACCGGGTAGAATTGTGAGGTCCCCGACCTCGACCATTTCTGTTTTGAAATATAAAGTGACAACTTCTCAAMAAMAAAAAAAAAAAAAAAAAAAAAAATCGCATGGGGAAAAATGAGGGGAAAAGTTATAAAACCTCCCCGCCATCAGACGACTGACTTCGTAATCAGTGCAAACTCAATCTTCATCCAGATACCTAATGAGTTTGAGAAAGATTTTTACCTACATAGAGGTGCTCTCTTTGTCGAGATATGAGATCACAAAGAGGATTGTTTGCCAACGTAAAAATCCTTCTCAAACTCCATTTTTACCGCTGGCTATTTATAGTTAGGTGAGGCCACCCTGTGTACACAATTACGAACGTATAGGAAGGTAGGACCGTATTTATCAAATAGTCGTAGCCAAGCGCACACGTAACTCTGCATCTGTCGCCTATCACAGTGCACCATATGGAGTCAGTTAAACGATGAACAGTCTTAAAGCACCAGTACATGGGCACCTGGGCCGCGGGGCTGACACCTCAAATTCTGGAGGCGCGAAACGAAACCGCGACCGCTGATCTAATTTATCAACGGCGGCGGCGTTTGACGTTTTAGCCCCGTTTTCTTGTGGCGACAAGTTTCAGACTGCAAGGTTGGGGCCGTGTACTGGTGGTTTAAGAGGTCCTCAACCACGTGATCAACCTTACCAGAAGACTTACGGAGTCTTACACCAATCAATCAAAAAATGCCCAAGACGCCGAGTTACCTCCGTGCTTAGATCCTCTCAAGCAATACCATCCTCCTCCTTTGCCACCTCCTTATTGTTGAAGACCTTCTCGGTCGGTGGTTCAGCTTCCGCAGCCTCATCACTGCATTCGTCGCCATAGGTGATCCGCTATGTGGAAGACTGCATATGTCTTCCCAACATAACACGTACCTTTGCAGATCTCTTGTAACTGCGGAGTGTCTAAACACTTTATTAATTGCCGCATCATCGTGTTGCGGTAGCGAAGGCGGCCAACTATATCGAGCGCCGCCGGAGTTTTCTTATTCTTTGGAGAGGCTGGAGTCTTCTTACGGGCTGAGATCCGAGTCGTCACCTTCGTTTTCTTCGAAGTCAAATGCGTCGTCAGTTTTACCGGCTTCAGGATTCCACGTTTAGGAGTTCTCTTAGGAGGAAGCTTCATAGGTGGACTATCCTTGAAGACGGGTTCTGTGCCACGCTCCCTTTTCTCCGAGATCCGGAGAGCACTTGTATGCATGCTAAGACCCTCTGTTTCACTAGAGCTCCAAGTTGCACTGGAGGACATTTCTTCGTTCGATGATCAAGGGGCCCTTCCCTTCCCCTTTATCAAGCTGCTTAGCATCACCATCTTCGCAATTGTGCACAGGCCATATGCATACTAAGACCCTCTGTTTCACTAGATCTCCCAGTTGCATAGGAGGACATTTCTTCGGTAGATGATCAAGGGGCCCTTCCCCTTTATCGAGCTGCGTAGCAAGTTAGCATCACCATCTTCGCAATTGTGCACAGGCCATATGCATACTAAGACCCTCTGTTTCACTAAAGCTTCCAGTTGCATAGGAGGACATTTCTTCGTTCGATGATCAAGGGGCCCTTCCCCTTTATCGAGCTGCTTAGCATCACCAGCTTCGCAATTGTGCACAGGCCAGCGGTTACCACGTCATTCACTCCACCCATCTTCATTGATACCTGTACATCCACGCACTTGTTCATTTCTTCGCGCAGCTGTGCCTCGTTGCGGGCTTTCTCGGCCTTCGTTTGCTCCTTCCTTTCCTGCTAACGTTCTTCCTCGGCTTTATGCTGCGCCGCTTCTTGCGTTTCACATTTCTTGCGTTCCTTTGCGTCTCTTCGTGCGCTCCTGGTCGATGTATTCCGGCATGGATGTCATCGGCCCGCCGTCTGCCCGATCTCATCAATCTTCTTTTCCACCCTAGGGTCTTGTGAAGCGGTTGTCGGCTGATAGCTCCTATCATATCTCCGTGGGGAACTGGATCGTCCACTCCTCAAATCTGATGAGGTGGACTACCTTGCATAGTCGTTCCTCCTTCTGTCTTGCCAGGGTGTGCGGCATTTTATTGTTATTATTTTTTTTTTTCAAAAAGCACAAGCTCCATCTATTGGTGGGGAGCAACACCTGCTGGAAAACGGGTCCAGCGTCCCTTGAATACATCGCTTCTTCTCCTTTCCAGGACAAAAGTGGCAACCGGGCCCAGCGTCCCTTATGATTTTTTATGCATCCTCGGGGTACCGGGGCCATTACCCGGCTTTGTGGAAGATGATTTACGAATTCAAAGAAAAGGAAACTGGAATAGAGCTTGCTTCAAACTCCTTACCCTATTCTTCAACAGAGAAACCAATCAACTCCCAGAAGCCAGAACCGACAACCATCTAATTTAACAGGACATCAACAGAGAAATAAATCAACTCCCAGAAGCCAGAACTGACATCCCACCCTTGGCTATCACCTTTCGGCCGCCCTTGTAACACGCTTCTCGAGTCATTGATTCGCATGATGCCCTACTTCTTCACATGCGAAACAAGTTGGTGAGCCACGTCTCTGCCCCCAGCCATCGTTGTTGATTCCACTTCTACCACGGTTGTTGTTACCTGACCAATCTCTAGGCTCATTATCCGCCATCGCGAAGGTCAGCTACCATGTCGATGAAAACTCGACAGAGACTCAAAAGTCTCGAAAATGTTACTGACTAGATAAACATGAACGAACATGCTCACTAGATCTCAGTGGAGCGATTCCAAGATAGTTCAAAATGTGCTATGGAAGTCCATGTATCACAGTACCAAAGTCCTTCGGAGACGAAGAAGGCAGACACACCAGGACTTCCAAAAGCATGAGACGCGGCACCTTTTTTCTCCCAGGCAACCAGCGGTATACTCTCACTTAAAGTGTGAGCCCTGCGCAGTCAATACCCTGATACCCAGGGCAATCAATGCTGGCAGGGCACCGAGAGTTTCAGTTCCTCAAGAATTTTGGAAGATGGGATGCTGCTCCCCACGAATAGACTGGAGCATTTGTTAAAAAAATAAAAAAAGAGGAAACTGCTCCTGAGTCACACTTCAAGTTTGAAATAAGCAGGAAAAACCACTGCGTTGCAACTTCAAATCTGAGGAGTTCAAAAAGGCGAAAAAGACTGGACATGGCAGCCCTACCAGGGCTGTAGTTCGTTAGAGGCAAAAACAGCAGAAAAAGCGGGTGCCACACAGCGACCTACCGGGACCTTTGTCAGCCTACCTACTCGGACCTTTGTAGACCACCAGGACCTGTGGACAGAGTAGCACTGTAGCACCTACAAGGGCCAGGTCCCATTAGCAGCGTAGAGTTTCCTCAATGCCCGTATCTGGACTTGTTTGTGGAGATGTGGTGTTGAGTAAATATAACGCCATTTCTGCACATGGTGTTGAGGAAATATAACGCCATTTCTACACATGGTGTTGAGGAAATGGGCCTCGCTGCACTACTCTCGACATGCACAAAAGACAAAAATATTGGCGGCGTATCTTTCCATATTCTAGCGGAAGATTCAATCTCGTTTTGCACATTTCAAGAGTAGTGCGGCGAGGCCCAATATAACGCCATTTCTGCACATCTCCACCAACACGTCCAGATTTGGGCGTTGAGAAGACTCTACACTGCTGGTGGGGCCCTGTGGAGCCCACGTAGATAGGGTGCAGGCTAATTTGAAACCACGCCCGAATTTGTCCCGTGCGGACTTCGACACACACACACACACAGAGGCTAATTTGAAACCGTGCCCGAATTTGTCCCGTGCGGACTTACACACACACACACGCACACGCACACGCACACACACAGAGTACAGCGTCCATGGCTACGGTCGTCCCCCGAACATAACATACCCTGGTAATGAATGTATACAAGCCATCTGTACGGTCGGGTACAGGCAACATGAGGGTTCCCAACATGACTGTGTAGGGGTGCGAATTTGTCCCAGGCGGACGCAGGAGAGAGAGAGAGAGAGAGAGAGAGAGAGAGAGAGAGAGAGAGAGAGAGAGAGAGTAGCAGGTAGACCCTCATTTTGCCTGTACCGGACCCAAAAAGTAGGTTTGATACATTCATTATTCAGGTGCGTTATGTGGGGGGATGTAGGTTTTATACATTCATTATTCAGGTGCGTTATGTGGGGGCATGATGGCATCATGACGGTAGACCTGATAATGAATGTATACAACGAATTTTTCCGGTCAGGTACAGGCAAAATGAGGGTCATGAACATAGCAACCGGTGTTATGTTCGAGGAGAACGGTAGTATGGACGCCTTTATCTCTATCTCTCTCCCTCTCTCTCTCTCTCTCTCCCGCTCCCCCTCCCTCTCCCTCTCCCGCTCCCTCCCTCCCTCCCCCGCCCCCTTGGATCTATACAGGCAAAATGAGGGTCGCGAACAGGTGTGCGTTATGTTGGGGGAGGAAGGCAACTATGGAGGCCGTTGCTGCCGTCCTCCCCGAACATAACGCACACTATAGCTATGTTGGCCATCCTCATTCTGCCTGTATCAGACCAGAAAAAGAAAAGGAAAAAAAAGAAAGAGAGAGAGAGAGAGAGAGAGAGAGAGAGAGAGA
>BFEA01000064.1:3423988-3443536 GCA_003427395.1 Chara braunii
AAAAAAAAAAAAAAAAAAAAAAAACTGGTAGCTGCGTGGCGCACCCTCAATGGAAGAGAATTAGCAAGTGGGGTTGCACAACCACTCAGCAACCTGTGTTAGTTTGCCTACATGCCAGCCTTGATTAGGTGATTGTAACCCGAGTCTAGCCCAAGTCCCGTGGCTCCTATCCTCCTTCTATCATGGAATCAGGTGCTGTCACCCGTGAGTGGACCGTAGTGCATGTAGGCAAGTAACCCTTCCGTTCCCCAACCCCCACCCTGTGGAACATGGGTTAGTAAACAATATTAAACTATGATAAACCTTGTCAGACAATGTCAGCTTATCTTTTGAGCCTGCTACAAGCTGTGGGGACTTGGACTGTAGCCCAATTTGCCATTGAGGCCTCCGTACCTGTTCACTCAACCTCTGAGCGCCTGATCAGTCTTAAAACCTCCTGGTACTTTGGCATACTGGGATTTTGGGGATTATAGCCTGAACCCCTAAACCCTCAGTCCCCTACAGTCTCTTCTACTGCAAGTAATGGTAGATTAATCGAGAAGCATCGCATCCTTTTCCTCATGCGTTCCCTTTCGGGGCAGTTCCCATTTTTGTTTCAGTCGCTGGGCCAAGGCATAATTTGTGTCTCTCCGCAATGGCATCAGGTGGCGGACCTGCTTCCCCTATCCTCCTTCTTCCTCCATGGCGGCATTACTTGTATTGACGAACTTCTGCCGTTTTCCGTCGTGTCAAGTACTCGTTGCGCCCCTGCTCCAGACTACTTCACTCATGTCGCGGCCGCTATTACCAGGATGTCCAAGTTTTGTATCTGTCTGTGGTGCCAGGCCTTTCTCCTATCTTTACAGCGGTTGTTGTTCACACCAGCTTGAAGGCGTCCTGGTGTCCCCACCAGCTGCGAAAGAGATGGTCGGATGGTAAAGGGTGAAGGAGAAGAGGACCACGGGGGGTGGGAAAATGGGGAGATGGCAAGGGTAGCAGGGGGGTAATGGGAAGGGTCATGGAATGGAGGTAGGGGAGTCACTGCAGGATGGGGGCAGGGGCGATTGTGCAACCAGGGATCTGAGGGGTCAGCAGGAAGTTGGTCGGAAGGTATGGGACTGCAAAGTCGTCCAAGGGTCTCCTTTGCCATGAAGGCTCGTTCACCCTCCAGTTTTTCCATCGTATATTGAGGTCATCTAGTAGTTCGAAGAGGGCTTTGTGCAAATCCTGCCAGATCTGGCAGAAAGACTTCCGCAGGGCCTCCCTTAGAGCCGGGTCTCTCTCCTCATGATAGTCCTGTTTCATAGCCTGCCAGGCCTTTTGTGTGCTAGTCCTGATCTCTTCTTCAATTGCTTGCTGTGCTTGCTGCAGACCAAACTGATGGTCTTTTCTCTCGACGGAGCACCTTGCTCGCCAGACTTGCATGAGTACATGTAGCCTCATATACGCGAAGAGGTTGGTGGCAAAGGGTGTCCACTGCACTAGCAAGTGTTGATTTTTGCCAAGTAGGAGAAGGCCCAGATCCCACGGGATATGGATATCCATGAGTGAATGGAATGCTGCATCCCACCATCTCCATATTTGGGCAACCATCGGGCACGCCAACAGGCAGTGCTCAAGTGTTGCCCTGCAGGCCTTTCTGTTCTAAGTCCGTTCTTCAGACTATCCAATCAGGGGTTGGAAGACAGCGGTGTAGGATTTGCCATTGTAGGGACCTTAGGCTTGTGGGCATTATTTTGGAATACTTAGCCCAGGGGAGGCTGTTAAGTAGCTGAGGATTCACTGGTGAATCCCGCTCCCATTTGTGTGCAATTGACTGCCCTATCTGCTGTTGTGGACAAGATGCCCTGTATCCCCCTTTAACAATATAGTCCCAGATGTGCTTAGTTTGTTGGCCCGTCCATTCCCATTCATCCGGGTCAAAGGGGAGACGGGCAATAGGTGTGGCAGACTCGTACACATGGTAGCCTTTGTCGCAGTCACCCACCACTCTCACATTCATCAGCCCTGTCCACAATTCTGTTGTATTGAATTCTTCATTCTGCGCTAGTTGAGAGAGCCGCACTCTTGGAGTGTGCAGGACATAAGCTTCCAATGTGCTCTTCCCGCGTTCAATGTTGAGCACCTTGTGGACAGTGGTCATGTGGGCAGGTCAGCATATCTGACCAACCAGTCTTGCGGTTGAATCGTCGGGCCAGTTTTGAGGATCTGCCACCAGGCCAAAGGAAGGGCTTCTATTATTCGGTGGACCTTTTCGGCCACATTGTTTACGTGTTTCAGTTTGGCCTACAACTGCTCGGCGTGGCCCAATTCTGCTCAATCGGGTCCCAGAGATCCCCCACCGTGTAGATTCCTTTCTTTATCCAGGTGAGCCAGAGAGAGTTAGTTGTGAGTAGAAATGGGTTGCCAACATCGTCCAGGATAAATGGGTTGCCAAACAGCGGCTGTGTCCAGACTGAGTGCCATCTATTGGGTGGGTGTTTCTGTTTAGGACCATGATTCCTCCAAAGCTTTCGCATGTATGGCCAGAGGGGGGCAAGGGGGATATCTTAGCAGGTGGCTAGCACTGCCTATGTCCCATGCCTGTGTCGGCGGGGGCCGGAATCGTCTAGTGGCTATTGGTCAGCCATTGAAGAGGATGCATCCGATTAGGGGGCTCAGATTATGGTGCCAGGCCAGCTACCTGTGCACAGGCGGGGGGACCCATGGGATGTCGTTTCCCACAAGGAGGCATAGTATCACTTTGAAAATCATGGCTTCACTCTCTCGTTCAGGATCTAGTATTCCCAGTCCCCCTTTTGCTCTCGGTTGGGTGAGGGTGTCCCAGCTCACCCTACTCATGCAGCCCTCCACCTTGGTGCTATTTTTCACACAGATATGTCGTGAGCGCCTTTCTCAGTCTGGAGTATTGTTGTGGACTTAATGGCCAAACTGCCAGTTTATACCAAATGGCCGCGAGGATAGCATTGTTGATTGCCAACGCCCGGCCCACCAATGATGTGTGCAGTCCTTCCCATCTTGCCAAACAGTCAATGACCATGTTCACAAGGACGACCCCATGGTCGGGCGGGGGTCCTATTGCCGTCAGCCTAACTCCCAAGATCCTGATAGCGTCTTCCTTTCTCGCCCACACCACTCTAGGGTCCGACGGGGAGGCAAGTCTTGGGGCTGGAGCCACCAACCCTTTGTTTTGAAGCTCCAGTTCACTTTCATGTCTGCTGCTAGTGAAAAGAGGTGTATGGTTTGAGTACGGGCTTGAAGGCTTTCAACGTCTGCACGTATCAGGACATTGAGGTCATTAGCGAACAACGATGTCACAGGGATAAGGTGGTCGGGGATCTTCGGGATAGGCACTTTCCTGATTTCCGGGTGGACTCTAATCAGCGCTGCAAGGGCTTCCATGACTATGACAAGAGGAAGGGGGGCGATGGGATCTCCTTGGCGTACTGACCGCTGCAGTGTTATTGGCGATGAGAGGTGGCCATTAGCATTATGTTTGTAGTGGCCGATTTATGAAGAAGTTGGACCCAGTGGTAGAACATAGGGCCAAAATTCATTCTAACCAAACACATATCCAGGAAGTCCCAGTCAACGTGATCATATGCTTTCTCGAAGTCAATAAAAAGAATAGCTGCTTGGGCCCTATGCTGGCGTGCATACTTTATGGTCTCATTTACCAGAAGAATGTCGTCCTGAACATTTCGGTTAGGCATAAATCCTGTCTGGTCAGGATGAATCAGCATGTGCATGGCCGGCAACAGGCGGACGGTAAGTACCTTGGCCACCAGTTTGTAGGGTACTGGGAGGAGAGTGATAGGTCTATAGTGTCTAATGTCCTCTTTGTCCCCCTTTTTGTACAGAAGCGTTGTCACCCCTTGACCAATCATAACCCCCGAATGAGCCCTCCTTCTGAACAACCTTTATATACTCCATTAGATCTTCTTTGAGTAGGTCCCAAAAGTGCACCCAGAATTCCTTTGGAAAGGAGTCAATCCCATGTGTCTTCTCATCTTCCGTATCAAGCAAGGTTGCCCATATTTCGTGTGGCGAAAGTGGTTTGTCCAGTTCAGCTTGTTGTGTTGGTGTAAGGCGTGTTTGCACGGCTTGAAGTAGTTCCTCCCTGGCCTGACGAACTTCGACCGCATTCTTGTTAGGGGTTTGAGATGTGAACAGGTGGATGTAGTATTTGGCGGCATAATCTGCAATGGTGTACGCATTGGTAGCGGTCGGGGCCGTGTCATCCAGGGGGTGTCTGAGCTTGGGGACAGCTGAGGCCCTTGTTCGGGCTTTCGCCTTGTTAAAAAAATATCTTGCCATCGTTCCATCTGTGTGTTGTCGTTTAATTATAGCTTGAATCCTCCATGCATTGACTATCTATCGAGAGAGGCTTGGAGGTGATCCCTTGCCTCTTGCAACTTTTGAAAGGAATGGGCATGTAAGGGTTCGTGCATTAGTTCGCCATCCCAGTCCTCGAGCTCTTGCATGAGCCGATCAAGGATCGCCTTGCGGTCCCTCGCACATTGTGTGGAAAGTCTCTTGGTTCTCTCTCAATTGAGCAATGTCGTCATTAAGCCATGCGACAATTTGTTGTGCTTCCGGTTGAGGTTTCGTGAACCGCCAGTACCGCCAGAATTCCTGAACCATGTCTTTGAATTTGGTGAGGGGCCAGCAATGAAGTGTTAAGTTTATAAAACCCAGGCCCCCTCTTGATACGAGTGTGGAAGGAGAGACACAGTGTTATCATCCTGTGATCAAAAGATTTACTAGGGTCGATTGGAGTTCTGCGGTCGTGACCAGGCCCATCAGATCCTTGGATACCCGAGTAAGGTCTATTTGCGAGTTGGCTAAGCCTTGGTCTCCTCTAGACGATAAGCATGTGTAAGCTCTTTAGGCAGGGTGCAGTACTCTGTAAGCTCCAGTTCCCTATCTGCCACCGGTTGTCTTAACATCAGCGTGTCCGGGCCCAGGTTCGGCAGTGAGGGTGTCATTGGATTCGATCGCTGGGATGAGGACCGTCGGTCCATTGCCGGGTCCAAGGTAGTGTAGAAGTCTCCAGCCATTATGAGCGGGGCATCATCTTGTGGTGTGTCCGGAGTCCGGTCTCTACAACAACCAGGGCTTAAAAAGTGGTATGTGCTGGTGCAGGGTAAGCCAGTAATCGACCTTGTCAGTGGGATCATTGGGGGTATATAAGTTGACAAGATAAAACTCTGCCTCCTCATATGCCACTTTGAGACAGATCCACCTTACTTTTTGGTTGTCGTGTTGCAGTGACACCGGTCTGAGTCTTGAGGACGGCGGCAGCCATATTGCCACTCCCGCCGATGCTCTTTCAACAACATGTGCTGAATAAGATGTGTAGGGTCAGATGAACTTGGCTTTTGCTGCATGTTGTGGGCTGTTTTGGAGGTGTGTTTCTTGGATGCACAGTGCATCAGGCCACCTGCCGGTTACCGGGGATTTGATCATCTCCCATATGTCTGCATATGCTTGAATAAGACCGTTGAAATTGATCGAGCGAATGCCAATATTTGCTCTGGCCAGCCGAACGGCCCATTGGGGGGGGGGCGGTTCTGACCTCAGGGAAGACAGGGGGGGATGGGGGACGTGGCAGTGGGCGATGGGCGTAAGTTGGTGGGGTTGTGTCCATCAGCGAGGCCTGTGTGGTCGGGGGGGCAGGCAGGACCAGGCAAGCAGTGTCAGGTAGAAGTGGGGTGTCCAGAGTGTCCGTCAGACCTTGCTGTCTATTGGAGTCCATGAATTGGCTCATTCGGCTTACAGGCAGTGGGCAAAAGTTCATTTTGGTACGTAGCGAGCCTCACAAAATCTCAGTCCTTAGTTTTGATGGGGAGGACGAAAGGGGGATCATCCCACTGATTGTGTTCTTCCAGCACGTTGTCCTACAAGAGTGTTTGCATGAAAACGGGGACCCTGTTTAGTGTCCGTGCGGTGTTGGATGTAAAACGTGCGGTACTCAGATCCACGAGTTGCTGATGGGTGAACCAGCTAAATGCCGAGTTTTTCTGCAATCATCGCTTGGGGTCCATGAGGAGTATAATGGGGATGATGCCTTTAGGGAACGAGAGAGAGGATGGCAGTACCGCCCCCAAAACACCTTCCACACCGATCTCTCCTACCCAATACTTGAGTCTTTTAAGAATGACTGCTACTGAAGGGTTGCCCTTCCAGCCATCCAATGTTAGGCCATCCGGGGTGAGAGTTTGCAATGAGGGGATGTCATGTGGTGGTGGTCTGAGGCCAAGTACCCAATGTCCTCCTTTTCTCACTCTGGTGAGGGGGAGGATGACAACCCCTGGTGGCATTGCCTCCGGGGTGCTGTCACCTTCCTTCAATCTCACAAGCTGTCTAAGTCTCTTGGGAGGGGATTTAGGGTGAGGCTTGTCTGCATCCACTGAGAGGTTATCGTTTGATTCATCCTGGGTGATGTCAACTACCCCGGGATGCTGTTGCGGGGGATTGGGAACAGTGATCGCATATGTATCATTTGTTTCGGCATTCTTCTTGTGGTGCTCATCCACTTGCGAAGGGCCGTCAGTGGGCAGGGGCGGTGGGCACCCAGAGGTAGCAATGGGCCTGGCTGCTGGGCTTGAACAAGGTCGTCAGTAGGGGAGGCAGAGATCTGGAGGCCAATGCCATAGTGACATTGTTCCTTCTCGTCTTCCATTTCTTTTTGTGCAGATTGGTGCAGCCTGTCGCCAGTCTAGCAGCCCGGGGTGTGACGATCACTCGTGATGAGACGCTGCTGGCTGTCCCACTGCAAAGGAATGAAATGCAATGTAGTGCAGAGTTCATGCACGAGCACCTTAGGCCAGGCTAGCCCCTAGTGGAAGAATGGTTCTCCAGTATAAGCATCGTGGCCTTGGTTGTCATGAGCACCATTTCTGTCGAACAGGGCCTTGACGTAATTCTCAATTTTATCCAAGAATTCATTTATGACAAGGACTATGGCTGCCCCCACCTCCATCCAGTCAATGGAGGCGATAGTCTTGTATTTTTCTACTGTGACCAGGACATGGGGGCTATACGTGAGGACCCTCTTGGCCTCTCCCCATTGTTTGTTGTTGAGCCTGTCTCCTTGTCTCTCTTCTGTGAACGAGAAGATTTTTGTGAGTGTCCATTCGGTCAAAAAAGCGAGTTTTTGTTGGACTTCTTCGTTGGCGGAAAGAGGCGGCGAATCAAGCAGGATTGGTGGCGGAGAAGTTGTCTGAGCTACCTCCACCTCCATATCATCCGGGGGGGCTTGTTGTTGCTGATCTAGTGAGACCTCTGAGGGGGGGGCAGACGTGTCCATGGCCTGGGGCTTTGGTTCTTCTTCCTACTAGTTAGGTAGTGCGACTGGGAGCAGCTGGGGAAGGCCGTGTCCCTGCTGCTGATGGTCATTTTGTCTGTTCGCCTTGTGTTGCCAAAGCCATTGCAGTTGTTGCTGCTGTTGGTGGAGGACCTGTTGTTGTTGGCAGCATAATTGTTGTTGCCATTGTAAGTGCAAGTGCTGCAGGATCTGCTGTTGGAGTATCATCCTGTCGTGGTGTTGCTGGTGCTGATACTGGGCCAACTGACCGTTCAGCAGGATTCGGAATTGCTGTTCACGCTCCTGCTGTTGCATGCTTTGTTGTTGTGAGGCTAGCATGTGGTTTTCCGTTTGGTGCATCAGCTGGGTCTGTAACTGTTGGTGCATCTGAAGTTCTTGTTGTTGTTGTTGAAGCTGGCCGCGGTGTATTTGCTGTTGTTGTTGTATCTGCAAGTGTTAATGATTTTGCGTGGCGTGTGGATGTTGTTGCTGTCGACACTGGAAATCCTGATTATGCTGCAGGTGTTGTGTCTCATGATTTTGTTGTAGTTTGTGTTGAATCTGTTGATGACTGTGGTCGTGCACAAAGCCAATTTGTTGGTGTTGGTATTGGGGACGGGGCGTCATTTGTTGTTGCTGCTGCTGGTGATGGCACAACTGGTATTCCTGTTGAGGGCACTGCAGTTGTTGTCGGTAAGCCATGTGCATCGTCATCATGCCTTGCTGTTCCTCCAGCGCTTGCTGCTGGGGCTGATGGTACCCTGGCGACAGGGTTCGCGCCTGCGTCCCATCATGGAGTTCCAGTTCCGTTGTCTGTTGTTGCTCGAGGCAAAGGTGCTGGGAGGGCGCTGGGCCGTACCCTAGTCATATCCCCAGGTAGCATGCAGTGTTGGTGGGGGTCTTTCAACTGCGGCCGCTGCTCCATGCAGTGGCTTAGTGGTGGTGGTAAGGGGAGGTGCCAGTCCTGCTGCTCCAGTTGCATTCCCGTGTGGTCCGGGCAGTGGACTGGTAGTTGGCCCTGCTGCTCCAGTTGCATTCCCGTGTGGTCCGGGCAGTGGACTGGTAGTTGGGCCTGCTGCTCTAGTTGCATCCCCATGCGCTGTAGCCCTTCACTGTGCTCTTGCAACATGCGCTGTAGCCCTTCACTGTGCTCTTGCAACACCTTTTGTTGAGATCGACCACAGTCCTGTCCTAGTGGTCGCTGTCCACTACCCCCGTCTCCAGGCGAGCAGTCTTGGGGGGGGACTGTTTTTTGACCCGGATCCCCTGGAGGAGGCAGAGCTAACGTGTCATTCGAGGACTGCTTTGGTCGTGGCAGATCCGAGTGCTGTGACAAGGCCACATCTTTGATCTTATTGAGGAGGGTACTTGCCTTTTGCCACACTTGATGTGTCTTTAGAGTCTTAGTGGCGTTGTCATTGGGCCTCCGTTCAGTGTCTGGTTTCGTGGGGGGTGAAAACTCCCTGATCCATCACACGTGGTCTGATGTAGATATGGGTGCTCGACCAATAGCCGACAGTCATCAGAGGTGTAGCAGCCGTGGGTGTTTCAGCTTCGTCAGCCTCAGCCTGTAAGCGATGCAAACAGTCGGCAACATTAGTCCCCAGTTGTTGGGGGGATTCTTGGAGCAAGAATTTGGTTCCCCCTTTCACATCCGAGACGACCTTTAAAAGTGCTTTCACTTTCGTCGTAGGCTGCACCTCTTCCTGACGGTCTACAGGTTTCATGTTTATCTCAGAGGAGTCCCCAAGTGGCTGATGTTGGATTTGCTCAGGTACCAGCTCGCCGGGCTGTTGGGGGTTGGGTGGCGGCAACCGTAATCCTGTTCCCTCCGCAGTTTGTCGGGTCTGTGGCTGAGCCAACCCCTTGTCCCCTAGCACAGCCAGGCTGATCTGTTGATCTGCAACCTTAGAGGTTTGCTTATGAGCATCTAATGCGGCCGTGTGTGGATCATGTTTTGATCCAGTAGGACGATTCACAAATGGTATTAGTGTCCGCATGTCATTGCGGTGGCTGATGAGCATCACTGGGGCAGTGGCCTTTTCCCGCTGAGGTGGTTCTGTCACGTTGGGGGGTTGTTGATTGTCACGTATCTGTGTTCCCAGGTCTGTAGTTTTGTGAACACCTGCCTTACCTGCCTGAGCCGCCTCCGCACAGGCTTTTGTTGTCAGAGATTGGCTCACTTGAACTTCCCGATTTGCTGGGTGGGCAGGGGTGCTCTTTGTGCTTGGTGACTGCTTGGGGGGGCGTCAATGATCCGGTTGAAACTCCGCCCCCATGTCTGTGTTATGACTGGGGAGACCTCCAGCAGGTGTACGGTCAGGGGCCCCTTTTCCATGGTGGACCAGGGCCAGACTTGATAGCTGAGCAGGTCCGATTCCCTTTCATCGCTTGCTTAGCCATCCCCTGATCATCCGCCCACTTGTTTCCTCCTTCAGACTTCTGAGTCTTGTGAGGAGATGACCCTTTCACACATTTCACACATTCCGAGCCAGTCCTCTGCGTTGGGGACCCGTTGGTTTCACCTTCGGAGGCTGTTCGGGGTGGCTCAGGCAACCCCTGGTGGACCGGAGATAAGGCCACAACCTGTTTGTCCTGTGAAGCTACCACTGTGACAGAGGGATACTGTTTAGGCCCTGAGTCTTTGGGTGGTGATCCCTTAGGGGGCGGGCAAATATTTGATTGCAACTGGGCCCCAATGTCTGTGGTGTGAATGAGGATACTACCAGCGGGTGTATGATGGGGGGGCCCTGTTTCATGGTCTAAGGGCTGTTTGTCCGGATGTGAGGTCTGGGCATCTGAGCTGGTTCGACCTCCCTCCAGCACCTGCTTTGCCAACTCCTGGTCATCCTTCCACTCAGTGCTTTCCACCAGCTGCTGAGTCTTGTGAGGAGGTGACCTCTTCCCACATTCGGACCCTGTGTTCTGTGCTGACGACCTGACATGCAGAGAGCTCCGCAGTCCCCGAGAGGGGCGCCGTTGTTTGCGGTATGTTTGTTCATCCTGATCAGCACTGCTGTTTTCACCCCCAGAGGTTATTCGGGGTGCCCCATGCGACCTCTGACGACTCAGTGGGAAGGCCACAGTCAACTTGTCCTGTGCAACCACGGCCCCTGTTCCATGGTAGCTTGAGGGTTGCCTGTCCAGGTGTGCGGCCGGTGCAGCTGAGGAGGTACGACCCTCTTCCACCACCTGCTTTGCCCCCTCTAGGTTGATTTCCCACTTGGATCCTTCCTCCGGCTGCTGAGTTCCTTAAGTATTATAGATAGATAGATATAGATAGATAGATCGACGATAACCTTACCTCCCTTGAGCTGACGGAGGTAGGGGCCAGTCTGGTTAAACCACTAGTACTTGGCCCAGCTATTGGCCTCGGCGCTTCCCCGTTAACGCGCCGCGGCATTCAGGCTTCGGGCTACCGAACATTGGCTGGAGGCCACAGCCAGAAAGAAAACAAAAAAAGAGCGATGACGGTTCGGTAGGACTTGGCGCGCAGGGTGCTGGGAGGCTCGGCTTCGATAGCTGGGCCAAGTACTGCTGGTTTAAGGAACGGTCTATTCTAACAATCCTTTTCTTTTTCCCCTCCCTCCAATTCGTCCGGAGGGAATCAATCAATGTTTTCAGGGTTCCCTGTGCTGTAACATGGGGAAGTGTTGAAGAAGGGTGAAAATGTATTTGGGCTGGAGTGTACATGTATTTGGCCTTGGCGGTGGAATAGGAACTAGAGCAACCCCCCCCAGAAAAAGGAACCAGATTGACCCTCCCCAGAATAGGATTGAGGCCCAAGAGGGCCTATCTTTCTAAAAGGAAAAAAGAACACTCCTTCCGTTCCTGGGAACAACAATTGGATGGATAGTGGATTGGGGGGTGGAGGGGGGGGAGGGACAAACAAACAAGAAAAACGAGTGGAATAGGGGTATTTAGTGGAAGTTAGTGTGTGCCCTCTGGGACAAGGGGCCAGGCTTCCTCGGAAGATGCCCGATCGACTGCCGTCGTCCAAAAGGAATGTCGGGAATTTTCCGCAAGGGTCTGTCTTGCGGGGTCAGTTTTGTCGCTTAGAGTCATTTCTCCAATCGTCGGCCGTATCCTTTTTGGCTTCCCCCTCCTTATTGTGTATTCCATGGTAGTCAAACCTCAACAATTCATTCCCTTGAGATTACCCCTGTGTTGTTGAGAGTGACCGACGATGGTGGACAGGGAGAGGAGAGGGGAAGCATACGCCCGGTAAGTGGATAAAATCATGGATTGTGTGATTTATCACCCACCCCCCCTGCACCGCGGCCGTGCCCCCTTCCTGCGCCACATGTGCCTCCCCCCCTCAGGCGCCCCCAGGACTGGGAGCGAAGATTGCCACTGCAGATCTAGACATCCGGGCAATAAACTTAAATGGACCGACACACGCTTCGCAGGACAAAAAAGACGCAATTTGGAGAATGTTGAGAACCCACGCCACTGGGGCCTGGCCAGACGCAGTGTGTGTATAGGAAACACACCTCACACACTCCCTAGAGCACAGAACGAAGGCAAAATGGGTGTGGCCCTATACATCCTTCTTGGCTCTGCGATATCAGGGGCCTCAACCAGAGTGGCCATTTGGTTCCCCCCCCCATCCAGACTGACACCCGTCCCCCACGAATTTGACCAACAAGAAGGTCGCCGGGTATATGTAAGGGCAAAGGTGGGGGATGAGGAAATTGGCATCGGTGACGTTTATTCCCCGAACGACCGCTGGACAGGGCACATTTCCTCCATTGCTTAGGAGCTGCCTATAGGCACGGCCGTGGTTGTGGCGGGTGACTTCAACATAACCCCGGACTTCCCTCTTGGATTGACGATCTTCTTCCACAACACGAAACCAAGAGCTGGTCCGTGACCAGTGGGCCCCAGATGTCGACATCTTGGCACGACTCATGGCTACCCTGCAATTGAAAGATGCCTATAGAATGCTGCACCCGATCGAACGAGTGTATACGTGTGTGAGATCTAGAGGAGTGGCAGACACGTCCAATTCTAGAATCGATGACTTCTTGATCTTTGAAGAACTGATCGGGACCGTATCGATGACTGATATGTTGCCTTTTAGTGCCTGCAGATCCTTTGATCGTCGGGGATAGTCATGGGCCTGTCCTTTCACTATCCGTTAGAAAAACGCGGGGATAGTCATGGGCCTGTCCTTTCACTATCCGTTAGAAAAACGTCCCAACTTTTACAAATTCAACAATTCGCTCCTCAAACTCCCCGCCCTCAAAACGATGGTCAAAGATTTTTGGGAGTACGAGAAACAGAACAACAAACGGCCTCAACGGTGGGGTTCAAATGACGATGTAGCACAATTGAGGGATAGCGTCGAAAAATTTTCTATCAACCACGCGTGACAACACAAAGTTATTTTAGACAGTTTGCTAAAATAATTAAAAAGTTGGGACTATAAAGTGCAAACTGACCCCTCGATGAGATGACCTATCACAGGCTACAGGCTGCTAGGGATCAGTTGCAGTCTTGATTAGGCGTGCAGGCAGAGGCAAGGCGCATTTAGGCAAAAGTGCACCGACAGATACCAAGGGGACAATGGCCAAAGCCTCTCTTAGAAAGGCCAAGGCTAGAGCGAGGTAAGTGACTGCCTTCTCACTGCGTCACCCCTCGACCGTTCTCTGTCGGATGCAACCAATTCATACACTATAGTAGCCGCCGCCGCCCAATTTTACCAAAATTATACACCTCTGAATCCGGCCTATGGGGAGTGTGGCAGTTGGCCCTTGCTCGACAAACAATGGTCCAACATCTCCCATCAATGTTATCATAAAAACCAAAGAGAACAACTAGAGGCGCCATAAACCACAAGCGAATTGTTGGAGGCCTTGTCAATGAGAGGGATGGAGGACGAAAAGACCTCGGGTTTGGATTCCTTCCTGAAGGAATTCTGAATCTAGTATTGACGACGGGGGGGAGGAGGAAATGGGGCAAAATCTGGACGAGGAAGATGGGGAAGAGGGAGAAATGCAACCCCCCCTCGGCCTTGCAGTCGCCCTCGCCCCCCCCCGGCCTAACAGCCGCCCGCGCCCCCGGACCCAGAGGAGAATACACCATTCGCCCACTCACGGATGACTTTTGGGACAAAACATATTTAGACATATTCCCTATGCTCGACACAAAAAAATGTGCTGGAATAGGGACTGCAGTCGGGGGTGGGGTGGACGGAAGCATGGCACTGACTTGCTTCCATAGTCTTCTCACGCTTTCATCCACCCAACCCAGCCACTGACGGCGAGGGGGAGGAGGAAATGGGGCAAAATCTGAACGAGGAAGATGGGGAAGAGGGAGAAATGCAACCCCCCTCAGCCTCGTAGCCGGCCCCCCCCCCCCCCAACCCACGACCCTGCTCCCTCGGACCCAGAGGAGAATACACCATTGGATTTGGTACGAAGGAAGAAACATAGACATGTAGTTGAGTTGGGTCAGGACACAGGCCCACTGTCACAAGCAGCAATGTTGTTGGTTCCCGTGCGTAAAAAGGATGGGAAATGGGAGGTGGGTCTGTCCCCAACGGGGAAAGGCATGCAAGGAGGTCTCACGATATAGGGTTTGTCCTCCTTTTGGGCGGACCGAAAGAACTTCCAAACGGGACCCGCTACAGAGATCTTACAGACGCATCTAGAAACATACATTGGAGAATCCCTGCCGTCGGGGGCGTAGAACCTAACATTTGTGTCATCGGGCCCTTAAAAAATCGCGCAGAAGAACGTATACATCCGCTTGACTTAGCTAAAGATGCCGACCGGAAGTGGCATACCCACTCTCAACTCTTCGAATTGCAGACCCAGTGAGACCTGGACAGAGCAGGACGTCCAGAGATGCTTGGGTGCTATTCACAGGCTGGGCTTAGTGGCGGGTGCAATTGGGTGGGACTAGGAACAATTACCGTGGACCCGTTTAGGGACCCAAAAACCAGTAGGATTGGAATGGAGTGTTAAAGTGGTGTACGAAAAGGATCGAATCTGGAATCAATGCCTGGCTGCCAGCGGGCAGCGGACTTGGATCTGCGTCTGACATCCTGCAAAATGGACAAACAAAATGCAATATGGGATCTGATGAGACGGGTGGGGGGTAGAAATTGGCCGGATGTGGTATGCATCCAAGAAACACACCTAATGGACACCCTGAAACACAACCGCATCCACAAAACGATATGGCCATACAAGGTAGTCAGGGCACACGCCCCGAGGCCAGGGAGCGCATGGGTGGCCATCTGGATCCCCCAAGAATCCCGAGCAGACCCGGTTCATTGGGTGGTCGATCAGGAAGAGGTCCGATGGGTGTCGATTTTGGTCGCGCTGGAATTGGCGAATGTCTGTATTTTGTGCGTCTACGCCCCGAATACCGTAAGGGGGAGAAGGGAGTTTTTCGAGAGCTTGAAAACGCAAATCCCGGACGGGGTCCCAGTAATTATCGCAGGAGACTGTAATGCAGCCCCGGACCGTTGGATGGACAGGTGAAAAACTCCCTTCCCTGCCCCGACGTATATAGAGGAGGACGAACGAATGATAGAGGATTTATGTCTCTTACTCAAGGTCTTTAATTCCTTCTGAAAACTTAATCCAGATACCCGGTTCTACTCATGTTTACGTAAAACCGAGACTGACGCCCAATCGAGGTCGATAATAGACTTGATTCTTATTTCGGAGGATTTGGGGGGATCGCTGTTATTGGCGGCAATCTTACCTGCCAGCCCGCAGTTGTGTCTTGACCACAAAATGTGTACCATCATCTTGTCGTTCCGCAAGAAACCTGATCATGGGCATGGCTTCTATAAACTCAACACTTCTACCCTGCAACAGGAATCCTTTCAAAATTACATCAAGGACTGTTGGAAGTATTGGCATATACGCAACGACATGAAACATACTAGTTCAACAACAGTCTACTGTACCTAGGTAAAAAATGCGGAGAATGCTCAAAATTGTTAGTGGCTCGAAAGAATCAACAGGAAATGAAAGTTCATAACCGCCTCCAACAACTCGAACAACAGGATCTTGACAACCCTCAGATTCAAGTGTCTCCAAACAACCAATCTGAATTACAAGCCCTACGACAACAACTCCAAACCTTCGCAACATGACGTTGGGAAGGAACACGCATCAGGGGACGAATGACACGGCATGAAACTGAAGGGACAACGGACAAAAAATTCTTCATCCTGGCCCGTGCACGTTCGTGCCGAACCAAGATAGAGGCTTTATACGATGCACAGTCAAGAGGTCAAGCCATAGCAACCTCCACACCGTAGTGTATGTTTTTTTTTTTTTCAAAGACTTGTTCACCTCACGATGCGCTGAACGGGAGGGGGCCGTTAAGGAAAAAGAGATAGGTGATTTTCTAGAGCCAACGAGGAAAGCCTTGTCGGGCCAGCAAAGAAAGCAATTGGATAAGCCCTTCTCCAAGAGGAAATCTGGACGACCCTGATGCAAATGGATGAGGAAAAAACCCCAGGTGTGGACGGGTTCCCAAAAGAGTTTTGGGAAACATTTTGGACTCTGATGGCCCCGGACCTCATGGGGTTCTACCATCACATGTGGGAAACAGGGCACATGGGGGAGCTAGTAGGGCAGGGGGTCCTCACCTTACTACACGAAAAGGTGACCTGATGGACAAAAAACACTACCGTCCAATAACCTTCCTTACAATTGTCTACAAAATGCTAGCGAAAGCCTTGGCAAACAGGTTGATCCCGGTTTTAGAGGACCTCATCCACCCGGCACAAACTGGGTTTGTCAAGGGACGTAGGATCCACGATAATATTTTGCTGGTCAACGAGATCCTCAAGTTAACAAGGTAGGACAAGCACAACGCTGTCATGGTCTTCATAAACTTGAGAAAACATATGACCACGTGGACTGAACCTTTCTAGGTAGATGTATGCATAAAATGAATATTAGGCCAATCTTTCGACGTTGGACGAAGATACTACACCGCAACGCCACTACGAGCGTTCAGGTCAATGGATTAATGACACATGTAATCTCGCTGCAACGGTTGGTCCGCCAAGGAGACCCTTTGGGCCTTGGCTCCCTTTCTGTTCATAATTGTGATGGAGGGACAAGTGGTCAACCTCCGTACTAACAAAGACATTAGAAAACTACATGTCTTTACTATTCCTGAGGAGGCGATCCCCGTTTGCTCGATGTTCGCGGATTACCTGACGGTTATGGTGGACGCCACCCCTGAGAATATGGAAGAAATTAAGAAATTGCCGAATCGATTTACGACAGTCTCAGATATGACTGTTAACTGGGGGAACAAAACACTGGGGTGGTGGATCCATCACCAAGGAGTGCATCCACCGGAAATACAGCGGGTCAAATGGTTACTGGAAAACGCCCCGGTTAGACTATTAGGGATGATGCTTACGACATCAGAGAAACGTGCAACGAACGACGAATGGATCCTCAAACCAGCATCGGAGAAATTGACATGTTGGAATGACAAACATACATCTTTGATAGGTAGGACACTGACAATCGACAATGTAGTACTAGCGACCCTCTGGCATGCGTCGGTGCTTTGGGCCCTCAGTAAAAAAGCGGTTAGATCACTCAAGAGGCAAATCACCGCCCTGCTATGGAGAGGAAATAGTAAGCTTCCAAATGTTATAAGTAGGGTGGCCTGGTCGTCGGTGATCCACTCTCGAAAAACGAGCCTGCCTGCGTGCAACTCCCGAGGACACTTGCAAATTCAGTTGTTGCAGGCGGGGGACTTGCGTGATAGTGTGGCTTCTGACAGCTCTCGATCGGGTTTCGAGAGTTTCCCGATCGAGAGTAAGTGCAGCGATGACCCACTCTCGAAAATTCGAGAGTCTAGAGTAATGCAGCGAGGCCCATAATGATGAATGAACCGCATTTCTCCCTGGAACATCCCTAGTTCAACTCCCCTTCGACCCGGAGGAGTAACATTGGTCGCGTGCACGAAGAACGCTAGCTAACCCGAACATTAAGTTCTTTGCTTTGTCAGTGAAGGCCACTTATCGGCTACTGCGGACAAAGGTGAATCTTAAAGAGATTATGAAAGCCCGCTGGATTACCCACTTGAATTTAAGACAGGAGACCATCCGGCCTATCCGGTGGTTTTCAACCATGAGGTCCAAACCGGCTAAATTCGCCTTGCTGCAGTGGCAGATAGAGCACCGCTGCCTCCCAACAAACAATTGGTTGATAGATCGCACGTACTTGGAACAGAAGGGCCTGGCGCTCCCCTGGTGTAAATCCTGCCATGACGCCTTCCCCTCACGCAGGAGCCCGGAAACTATAAAACACATTTTCCTACAATGCCCAGAGGCGGTCCTCACTTGGCGTTGGTGGGACCGGATATGGAGCCTCCTGGGCACTGGAGCGGCTTGGCCGTGGGACTGTAGGGCGCTGCTCTGTGAAGCATGGACCTCCCCCACGGACAACGATTTTGAAAACAACATGTTCAAGATAGGGAGGAGAGCGATTATTTGGGCACTGTGGAGGGAGCGCTGCACATACACCATTGAAGGAGTACGCATGGATGGAGAGGAAGTAAGAGAAATAATAAGACAATATATACAGCAAGAGCTCCTCTCACGATGGCAGAAAGTCAAGAATCATTTACAGACATACCAGTCAAAGAAAGACATCACACAAGCAATTAATCAATTCTGAGGGGACTGGCTGGGTCACGAAAAAGGGGGCTGGATTGCCTATATTAGATGGGAAGGTGGACAATCCTTAGGGCAGGAGCAGGAAGACTTCAGTTGGGACTACTGCGTCTGCTTCAAGGAATGGACTAAAGTGGACCATAGAGTGCCGTTGCGCTCACCCTCAGAGTTCTCGGACCCGTTCCCTCCCCATCAACTGTCTTTAGTGGACATGCAATGGTACGGTGCAGAATAAGAGAAAGGACACAGGACAAGTGTGGACTGTTGGACTCCAGACAAAGACAACGCGGGTGAAGGCAGTTTGATGGAGTGATGAGAACCTCAGAAGTGATTATACTATTTGCACCCCTTCCCGCCCTGTAGTCTTTTAATGGTAGCTAGTTAGTGGCAAGGATCAGAGTGAGTGGGGGGGGGGTGCATAGTCTACATAGTTACTAAGTTATAGAGGCTTAAACCACCAGTACTTGGGCACTGCGCGCCGCGCCGGCCGCCCAAATCTCGAAGCAGCGCGGGCTGTCGATTCGATTTATCGATGGCCCGCCGGCCGCGGAAATCGCGTAGCGTTAACGCTAAGGCGTCACCCAAGTACTGGTGGTTTAATTTGCTAGGTGGATGGGGGCTAGGTCGTCGTGCATTTTGGGAGCCCAGCAGCAAGGCTGAAGAGGCCCCTTCTTCCCCCCTCTCTGGCTACTTATCTTCCTACTCAGTTAATCCCCGGTTCTCAGGGCAATCAATGCTGGCAGAAGATGATGGAATTTTCAGATGGACCTCAATGGCTTCTGTTAAGGAACGCTGGAGCCGTTTTCCAGCAGGTGTTGCTCCCCGCCAATAGATGGAGCCTCCCCGGGGGAGATAGAGGTGTCTGCTCATACCAGCGCCCCTAGCTCCCAGCGGGTAGCCTTGCAGGAAAAAAAAAAAAAAAGGATAGGGGAAACTCCGCGGGAGTCACAAAAATGAGTTTAATTTAATTAATTGCACTATGGGTCAAGATACAGGTTTTTTTTTTTTTTTTTTTTTTTTGGAAGAATCATTAGCTTTTATTACAAATGAAAGGAGCCCGGGAATTCCTTACAAACAACCCGGAAGATATGACCAATAACCCTAAATGGGCTGTTGCTGGAAAACGGGTCCAGTGTCCCTTCCTTTCACAGGTCTATCCTCATCTTCCAAAATCCCTTGAAACTCAAAGTAATTTCGTGGAGAAACAAGGCACCATCCTACTTGGTGCTAAGGTTCAGTCTGTGGCAACTAGCAGATCATTGCAGTGTCACTCGTCGATATTAAAATACTATCGAACCGTGCTCAGTTGCCTAAATCGGCAGTGTTACATACCGCCAGGATCCAAGTAAACGGCTAAGCCTTTAAAAAACTAAAACTACCTATAGGCTCAATGACCAGGAGCTGGGCAAGAAGAATAAGCGGTAGGGTTACCCTCTCATCATCACTGTCCAAAACGCTGTAAAGCTCCTTTGTTGCCTAGACGGGTTTCCCATCACGCACCCAATGGATACAACTCTAGTTTGCTCTAGTTTGCTCTTCACCGGGTCTCTCATATCGTCCAACCATTAGCATTCCTACTACTCCTTCA
>BFEA01000064.1:3449092-3464339 GCA_003427395.1 Chara braunii
CCAGTCCAGTCCAGCAAGTACCACAGGGGGACTGTGAGCACCAAGGGCCGATGGCAAAGGGCAGACCAACGAATTTCTGAAGTATAAATCAAGAGGCAGCGCCCAGCCATTCATTCATTCCTGCGTGAGCCATGCAGAAGCGCTGCCACAGCGACTTGTGCAAGGAGGTCTGCAGATGAGCCCGGAGGACGCAATGGGCTAGAGAGAGGGAGTTAGCATAGCGATAGGGTAGATGCAGCTGCGTTGCTGTTTACATGCATGAAAAGTGTGTTTGAGAACGAGTCTGATTACACCTGTTGAGGTTCTCTTAGCCTAGTAGAGGCCTGGCGCAGTCTATACAGTTTCAGCTTGAGTTCTTCCTCCGATCACCAGTCTCCTTTGCGGGAATCCCACAAATCAGCTAACCTTACGACCCCTCTCCCAATCCAAGCCCTGCCAAAACATCCAGCTGCAACTCTTGCTGAAAACTCCTCACCCTGCGAGTCCCTAATCAATGGATTTTCAAAGATAATCTGGTTCAAGACAGCCTCTTTAGACTGAGGGTACTCTCTGACTGTAGGGAACAACTTTCTCCAAGCCAAAAGAATACCTTCCAAAAATTAGACTGCGGCTGCTTCTGAACATAAGACTTTATTAGAAAACATGCTAAGACGTCCTCCTCCCTGGCGAACTCCCATTCATCCTGCAGAATATGCAGGGCAAGGCGAAGCCATGGCGCAAATTCATAGGAAAGCAAGGCTTTAATTGGCCATTTCACCAACAGGGCAAAATTCTGCTGACGGGGGTCTAGAATTCCCAAACCTCCTTTATCCCTAGGGAACGTAATAGTTTCCCAGGCTATCTTTGACAAGAACCCGCTTTGTGGATTGCCTTCTGGTTTCCACAAAACCCTAGCAGCCGACTTCCTAATCTTCTTATAAGGTTCGTCTCCCAAAAGATGGACAGCCAAAGAATACCAAAGAACAGAGAACGCTGCCAAATTAATAACCAGGGCCCTCCCCAGGAGGGATAGATGACGCAAGGAGCTCCATGACATCAGACGATTAGCCACTTTTTCTTGCAGAACTGAGTCCTGAAACCCTGAATTATCCGACAAGGACACTAGTACCCCCAAGAAACGATCTGACGAGTCCGCAGGCACTTTCCTCAGTCCCCAATTCACATTCAAAGAGAAGGATTCAGGCAGAAAATACACAGATTTATTCCAATTGATGGAGGCCTCCAAGAGTTCACAGTAAGTATTTAGAGTTTTCCTCAGTGTCATCAGATTAGAACGAGAATTCAGACAGGCCAGGGTTAAGTCATCTGCCACAGCTCCCCCTTTCCATTGAGGCTGATTCTTTAGAGTTAGCTCCTTTCCTTATCGCGAGCACAGAAGCAATGTTGTTCGACAAAAAAGAGCTCCTTCCTATTGTGAGCAAATATGCGAACAACACGACCACTTCGCAAACATGCCATCGCTATCAGAAATATCTCTATCTTAGTAGCCAGGCATTGGCCCCTGGAACTTTCTCAATTGAATCTGGTGTGGAATTGCGACCAGACACATCATACGGTCAGGAAAGTGCAAGTACTCCCTGAGCGAGCTAACAAACTCCGCAAGCCCTTCTGCAGGGTACCAAAAAAAGGGTAGATCACACACAGATTTGAGGTACCCAAGTGCACGATGAGATAACCGTTCGGGTAGACTGGGTCCGCATGCATGCTTGTGGGTGGGTGGGTGGGTTGGTGCAGTCAGCTGCTTCTCTTTTCTGCCTTTTTGTCGTTCTTGTCTGCCAGCCAGCTGCTCGTCCTTTTCTTTTCGGAAGGGGGAGGCGAAACAATTTTCTTTTTTTTTACTTCTTGTCTGCCGGCCGCCTGCTCGTCCTTTTCTTCTTGGATGGAGGAGGCAAAACGACGAAACCGCTGAGCGGGAAACGACGACGCAGGATGGGGGACAGAACGAGGAAGTGAAAACGAAAAAAAAGGGTGGGCAGAAAACGACGACGTGTGGAAACGAAAAAGAAAAGGGGGGCCGGAAGGGGGGGGCGGGGGGAAGAAAAACAACGACGCGTCAAAACAAAAAAACAGGGGGGAAACAAAATGACGGCCGCCCATTCCCTTTGCAAGCTATATTCCCCTTCGTCGACTCTCATCCCGGACCCGCCCGCGTGGCCTCCCTCACCACGATCGACTCTCATCGCGGACCCGCCCGCATGGCCACCCTCACCACGTTCACTGACGCGCTGTGAACAAACCAGTGGAAAACTGGTTCTCCGCGCACCTTGCCCGTCAATCAGCCCCATCCGATGGCCTGCATGCATTTTCACGCCTTGTTTCAGCGCACAGCGAACCATCGTCCTTCCCCCGCAGCCAAATGGGTGAAACCCCCATCTCCTGATAGTAGTAACTTCTTCTTCTTTTTTATTATTATTATTATTTTTTAAATAGTAACTTCTAAAGCTCAATCCTTGTTTTTTTTTCCCGGGACAAACGAGGCTCTAATCTGTTCGTGGGGAGCAGCACGTGCTGGGAACTGGGCCCAGTGTCCCATATAGAATCATACAAGACATTGGAAATATCGGCGGGGCCCATTACTGGGGGCCAAGTCCCGCTAGCAACGTTGAGTTTATTCGAAACCTGAATCTGGACGTGTTTGTGAAGATGTGCAGAAATGGCATCGAGTTTCCAGAACAAACACGTCCAGATTCAGGCGTTGCAGAAAGTCAATGCTGCTAGTGGGACTTGCCCTCCTGCTTCGGCTAAGACTCATGGGCTCGTGAGACACTCCTCCGGCGCGTAAAGTCCCCGAGGAATTGTTCGTTCCACCTATCCTCGGGGATGCAGTTGGAAAAGAAAAGTGAAAACACTCCGAAGGAAATTCCTTGGGCTCCGAGGATTCCCCAGCCATTTCTTCCTTTTGCCCAAGAGGTCCCTTGGGCAAAAGGAATCCACGTTTCACGGAGAGGAGCGGGCACACGGGTAGAGCGAGGTTACGACCGAGAATCTGGATCGTGGCGGCACCCTATTGGCTGAAGGCCTCAAGCACATTTGTTTTTTTTTTCCTTTTCTTTTTTCTTTTCTGACATTGCTCGAAGGAAATGTCCTCGGTCGACGTCCCCGAGGACAGGTGGAACGAAGGGCCCAAATTTCCTTTTGAACCAAAAGGAACTTTTCCTTTTGCCCGAGGGTTTCAATAGGAGTGTCTAACGAGCCCCTCAATCCCAAACCCTGAACACTACCATCTTCCCCCGAACACAACGCACCCTCATTTTGACTGTATCGGGGCGGAAACATGCCTTGCATACGTTCATTTTCAGGGTGCGTTATGTTTAGGGGAAGACGGTAGGGAATAAAAAATAGTACTCAATAACGAGAAAAAGGGACTCCCCCATCTTCTGCTGGGGTAATGTACTCAACGCTAAACCCGGACCTCTAAGAAAAAAAGGGAAATTTTTCGAAATGCCCCTCCGACTTCCATTTATTTGCGGTATGCCCCCTCGGATGGCTGACTTACCCTGTCCTGCACCTGGGGGCTCTGAAGTTTCCTGCAGGCCCCTATCAGCAAGGGGTGCAACTTTCCAGCATGCTCCTGTGGGCATTGGTGGCGCTCGCGGCTGTACCCCTGGCCCTGGGAGGGGAGCTACCGGGGCATACTGGAAATTTGGAACTGGTACCGGTAGGGGCATATTGAACAAATCTCAGGCCCAAAAGGCACCAGGGTTTTTTGGGAAACTTCAATCGTTATCAGAGGGGTGCAACAGGGTAAGTCGGCTGTCAGAGTGGCATACCGCAAATAAATGGAAGTCGGAGGGGCGTTTCAAAAATTTTCCCCAAAGAAAAAAATAGGGAATTGAAAAAAATAAAATAAAAAACTGACCGGGGGGAACCTCAAGACCCTAGATAAATCCGAGTATCCCAATTGCAAACCCTAAACCCGGATGTGCGTAGGGTCTTGAGTCCAAGGTCAGTTTTTTTTTTTTTTTTTTTTTTTTCAATTCCCNCTGGTTTCCTTTTTTTTTTTTTTTTTTTCCTTTTCGGGACACATCTGAACGCCACGCCATCTCTTCACAACAACCAGGCTGGAAATCTTGATGGTTGCATGGAGATCATCCTGTGCCTTTAAAAGCAGACACCACAATTTTTGGTACCCCCAGGGCCCAGGCAAAGGAGCATACATATATTTGAATTTATCCGGACAAATATAAAAACCACCTGAACTCTGATTCCCTGAAGACAAAAAAAAAGCAGAGTCGAGCAGTTTCTCCTTTGAGTCAAAGCAGCAAAAGACTAGAGAGATAAATAACCAATTTGGAAAAAACAAACAAACAAACCCAATTTGAGGATGAATGCCCGGGGACTCACAAGATGGTAACAGAAATGAGCGACAATCAACTGACTCGGGAATATAGGAGGCAAAGGAATGACAATGGAAAGACGAACCACCCACATGCTTCCATGTCCCCCCGTCCACATCCCCTTCTTCCCCCCCCCCAATCCCCCAATCCCCCTCGTCCCCTTCCCAACCCCCGTCGCACTCATAGGAAACATCACGATGTCGACCAATCGATGCATTGGTGAAAGCATCCACAACAACGAAATCTAAAAGAGGGCCAGGCGTAGCGGGGCGGGGAGTAATGGGATCTGGGTTGGTTTCGGGCAGGAACGCTCTAGAAGCTCAAGAACCCATGCAAGTTGTCCGTAAAAAAGGTCAGCTTGAAGTTTGATTGTTCAGAGGTGATGGGACGCTGAACCCGATTTCCGACAGGTGCAGCTCTCTGCCAATAGACTGAATCTACCCCTTCGAGCAGGGCCCCTGCCTCGTAGCCCAGCATTGGTGCCTTCAGTTTGATTGTCCAGATGTGATGGGATGCTGAACCCGATTTCTGACAAGTGCAGCTCCCCACCAATAGACTAGACCGGTCCCTTCGAGCAGGGGCCCTGCCCCGTAGCCCAGCATTGGTGCCTTCAGTTTGACTGTCTAGAGGTGATGGGACGCTGAACCTGATCTCGGACAAGTGCAGCTCCCCACCAATAGACTGGATCCATCCCTTCGAGCAGGGCCCCAGCCCCATAGCCAATAGACTGGATCCATCCCTTCGAGCAGGGTCCCGGCCCCTTAGCCAATAGAKTGGATCCATCCCTTCGAGCAGGGTCCTGGCCCCGTAGCTAATAGACTGGATCCATCCCTTCGAGCAGGGTCCCGACCCCGTAGCCCAGCAGTGGTGCCTTCAGTTTGATTGTTCAGATGTGATGGGACACTGAACCCGATGTCCCACAGGTACAGCTCCCCACCAATCGACTGGATCCCTCCCTTTGAGGAAGGCCCCCAATCTCAATGCTACTCTCACCACCATTGGGATAGTAATCTTGACATCGTGACAATTTTCATCAAAAAAAGAAAAAAGAAAAGAAACTTTCTGTTGGAGGGGAACTGCCTAACTGCCTACCCCACAAATCCTAGACCCTAGGTAGTCACCGAACCCCGAATTCTATCGAGTCTGAAAACCTCGAACCCTAGAAATTCCTAAACCTACATCCAAAAGCCCTCAAACCCTAAATCCTTAATCCTAAACCCCTGAATTTTGCACCCTAAGTCTGACTGAGACCATAGACCCCAATTATTTTCTAAACCTAGAGCCAAAAACCCTAGTAAACTCAAAATCCTTAACCCTAAACCCTGAACGCCAGACCATAAATCCTGGACTCGAGACCCTACACAAATGCTAGTTTTCGAAACGTGAACCTTAAACCCTAGATAGAAACTCTAAATTCCATGCGGGAGACCCTACTCCCCAACCCTAGACCCTAAGCAGCCACTGGACCTCTCATGTTTTACACCCCAAGTCTGCGACCATCGACACTAAGTAATGCCTAAAAGCCCAGATCCAAGAACGCAAAACCCGAGATCCTTGATGCTAAGCCCCACACTTGCCTCCCAAGGCTGAAACACTAAAGATCTTTCTCCATTGTGCAGCATTCTAAGTGCATGTGGATGTTACGATGGTCCTGATACATTCAAAATGTTTGGTCAGCGGGAATGTATTTTGATCCCAAAACAGCCCGTACGGGCTCGATATATTGTGTACTGGAGTGAGGCCCTAACCCTTCGATGCAGGATTGTGCTTCCTAACCCTATAACCCTATAACCCTATAACCCTATAAGGCTATTACCTTTTTCTTTTATTTCTTCCTGATAAATGATGACGCCCAAGGCTGGCCAGTACACCAGTGCTGGTAAGTGGAATCCAAAAACGTAAGTACCCCTTAAACCGCTAGTACACGGGCCCAGCCTCGCAGAATTCTTTTGTCGCCATTAGCAAAACTCGGAGGACCGCACGGTGTGGGGCGCCGTTGAAAAACAAAAAGTCGGCGGCCTCCGAAGTGGTGCGGGTTTCATGCTGACACCCGCAGGCTGATGTGTGGTGTACTGGTGGTTTAAACCACCAGTACTTCCTTCAGTCGTGCCCGTTAACGAACCACGATTTTAGGAATCGTACGGGCTACTACAGGAGCGCCCAAATTCATCCGACTAGAAACGTTTCTACTCTTTTTTTTTTTTTTTCCGCAGCCAATAGCTGGGCCAAGCACTGGCGGTTTAAGGCCCAAATTCAAAATCGTGGAGTCAAAACCCTAATGAAGGACTGATCAGCATACATCAGCCTCTGCATGAGGATAAACATGAAACGCACAACCCGTATAATAAGACCATCACGCATGCAAATAACATCACTCACAGCAAGAAGTCGTGATGATGTAAGCACCAACTCATAACTTCAAAACTGAGCTCGCAGAGTACATCAAAGATTACCCGGCCCCATTACACTCGTGAGGATCTCATCGAGACCTCACCCTCCCCAATCATTCCACAAACAGTACTTTCCACGTGGTGGCGACTTTAGGCGACTAACTCCTTCCTTCGCTACAGACCGCTGAAGAGTGTGGGCTGGCGGACGAGCCGAAAGGCGGCATAGGGTCGCTTTCGCCATCCGGTTTAGCGCAGTCCAGGGATTTTGACGACGTTCATGAGTGTGTTGCGCTGACCGTGTTTGAGGTCTTTTTCATCGAATATTGTATGACCTGGTCACGTTCGGGAGAACCTGTGGCGTCCATCCTATGTGTTCTTCGTCCCCTTACTCCGTGTGGCTTCTCTTCCCCATCCTAGTCCTCTTCTTCTTCTTTCGCGTTCTTCACCATCGTTTTTTGGTGCTGCTGTTAACGTATTGTACGAAACTGAGCCGCGGGAAAAAAAAAAAAAACAGAGTAAAAACATTTCTACTCGGATGAATTTGGGCGCTCCTGTAGTGGCCCATACGTTTCCTAAAATTGTGGCTCGTTAAGGGGCACACCTTTGGGAAGTACTGGTGGTTCAATATATCGCAAAATTAAAAAATGCATGTGTGGTCCACTTGCCTAGCAGGTGTGCATAAATACATCCCTCTCTGGGCATTGTTAGACACTCCTCAGGGCGTCCTCGGGCTCCGAGGATGAATCCTCGGAAAAGTTTAGGGTTTTTGTCGTCTTCGTTACACTCATTGTCGGACCACTCGGTTTTAGGACTCATCCTCGGAGTAATGACAAAAAAAGAAAAAAAGTTGTGCTTCAGGATTTCAGCCAATAGAGTGCCGCCACGATCCGAATTCTTGGTTGGAACGCCTCTCTACGTCCATGCCCTCTCCTCTTCGTGAAACACGGATCCTCGGGCCCCAAAGGACCTCGCTAGGTCCTTTGGAGCCCAGGACGATTTGGCTGGGAAATCCTCGGAGCCCAAGGATTTGTCCTCAGAGTGCTTTCACATTTTCATTTCCAATTTCATCTCCGAGGACAGGTGGAACGAAGACGAAATCCTTGGAATCACGTCCCCGAGGAGTGTCTAACAACGCCCTCTCTTTCCCGGGCTGAGCACGGTACGTCATCATGTCTTGGTGCATGAAGAAGTTCCTTCAGGTCATGGACCCTGTGGGGGCCCTGAGAAGGCTTGCATTACAAGAATACTCTGCTTCTCAATAAAGAAAGGAGCAAAACAATAATGGGAGTTACAAAGAAAGTTAAGAAACCTGATTTAACTCATCCTATTCTGCGGGCTAAGTTAGAGTTGGACCCCACAGGAAAAACGATGGAAAAGACGTCTGGCCATAAAAAGCGGCCGAACAATTTTGGAAAGGTTGGAAACTGTTTTGCCGGGACCCCATAGCGGACTGCATTTTGCGGCAAAGTGTGCAAGTGATATTACGTAATAGGAAGGTCCCCGTTCAGCACCCCGAAAAGGAAAGTGGCCGAATGTCCGGAAGACATGGGTTGGACCCAAGGAATGACCGTGCGGCCTCATGTGGGTGACGCAGGGCTCCAGAACCGGGGTAGGCCAAGGGGCAGGAAACTTGCTGGTTCAAACGGTGGGCGTGGCCTTGGAAAGTACCCCGCCCACTCCCTCCCTCACTCTCAACTTTCAGCACAACATCGCGGCGAGATGTCCTCAGGAGACTTTTCCACGCCGCGAACGATGTGAAAACGGCCATCAAAATTATATGTAAATTCCCATATGGGACGCTGGGCCCGGTTCCCAGCACGTGCTGCTCCCCATGAATAGATTGGAGTCTTGTTCCCATTGAAAAAAAAAAAAGAAAAAAAAAAAAAAGGGTTGTGGGGTTCCGGAAACCAGTATTTGGAAGACATTTCGCTTTTGCCAGGAGGTCTTCCGCCCTCTATGGGGTCCCGGAAACAGTTTTGGAACATTCTTCCTTTCCGCATTTCTGTGGGGTCCAAATCTTAGCTAAAGGCATGGACCATAAATATTATTGTGAGCCTACTTGGCCTAATGAATTACTTCATATTTTTTCAAGTCGTGATTTTAGGTACTATTGCTTGTACACTCCCAAAAGGGGAATTCTTCATGGGTTCCTTTGCATATCTTTATGGTTTGCATGACCTAAAGGACGATGTGGCGGCACAAGGCCTACCTCATCATAACACAGGCCGGACCCTTCCTCATAGTTCCTTCAGGTCATGCCAACCATAAAGAAGGATGGAAGAGACGCAAAGGAACCCATGATACAATCTTGTTGTACGTTGATTTAGCAAGCCGATGCCTTCAGGCACTCAGCCATACCTCCGGGGAAAAAAACGGGATTCGACCCGGTAACTTCTGGCGTGACACCGCCAGTACCTTTCTCAGCTATCGGTGCCGAGCCTAAGATGGACCTGTGCGCCAAAGAAAACCGAAGCAGCGCAGGCCTCTCTTTTTGGCTGGCGCCACCAGCCGTTTGCCGCCGGTAGTGCCGAACCCGCCCGCCTCCCGTGTTAGCCGGCGGGCATTTGTTTTTCAAGCGGGGAAAGGTACTAGTGGTTTGTGGGGATGGGTAGGGTAGGTGGCCTATCCTGTCAGGACATCCATTGGCTGCCGCTACCAGCAATCACCGCAGGGCTGGTCCTTCACGCTATCGGTGCCGAGCCTAAGATGGACCTGTGCGGGAAAGGTACTAGTGGTTTGTGGGGATGGGTAGGGTAGGTGGCCTATCCTGTCAGGACATCCATTGGCTGCCGCAGCTAGTGCTGAACCCGCCCGCCTCCCGTGTAAGCCGGCGGGCATTTGTTTTTCAAGCGGGGAAAGGTACTACTGGTTTAACAGCCGGCTACCAGATGCGAAAAAAAAGCTGCCCTTGGAAATATAAGATTATATTTCTTCCCCCCCCCCCCCCCCCCAAAAAAAAAAAAGAAACCCTGCCCTCCTTTGGCTGACTGTTCATCTGGCAGTTCCCGCGGCTGAGTGCCTTTTTTTCTACTAAGAGCCGTTTTTTCAGACCCTACCTTTCTAGTGTGTGCCCAGGCTGCCTACGACATACCTCACCTTTGGTATGCTTGTCCCCTGCAAATATGCATGCCTTCGGTGATCTTGGCCCTTTATCCACCGAGCCCCGTTCATCGTTACTTCTAACCGATTATGCGACTTTATTGGTTTTTTTTTTTTTTTTTTTTTTTTTTTTTTTAAGCCCAGGGTGTTGTAGAGGCCGATTACTAGGCACACATTGATCGCCAGGAGCAGTCAGCCATGGCCGTCCTGAGGGAACGAGGCTACCTTCCCATCCCATCCTCACGTCAATACTCCTAGCGCACCCTCTATCTCTACTCTTCTACCTCAGTGTGACCAGCACTCAGGACCGTTACCCCTATCAAGGGCAACTTGGACCGAACAGCAGTGACAGGCACCAGGGCTAGCAATGACCCAGCCCTGGTGGAAGCGGAATCGAACGAGCCTCGTCGCACGGGAACTTCGGACGCCAGGCCCAAGCAATTTCCTACTAGCCCCTAAGTTGACCAACTGGTAACTCACACCCTCTACTCGCCCACCACAGTCCTAGTAGATTTTAAGGCGGGGCACTTATCCTCGAAACGCCTATCATCATCGTCAGTTAATCCAGACCAACCAGTGACTCACGCCCTCTACACGCCCCCACAGCCCTAGTCTGCCATACACAGTCTAGCTGATATTAAGGGGGGTACTTATCATCGAGACGCCTATCATCATCAGTGGTTGATCCGGACCAACCAGCGACTCACGCCCTCTACTTGCCCACCACTTCCTAGCTGATATTAAGGGGGATACTTATCATCGAACGCCTATCATCATTATCGGTTGATCATGATCTTCTCCAGCCCAAGGTTGTGAATGTGTATATATGTGCTCTGTATCTTAGAGATGTGTGTCTGTGGGCTATGTTCGGATGCTGCTCTTTGTGTTTCTGAGCTGAGCTATCAGCCGGGAGGGTCACCTTGTTTTCCCGGGCGGCCTGGCTGTGCAAGGACCAGGGAAGGTCCCAGCAAAAAAAAGAGCAAAAAAACAAATAAAACATTTCCGAAAACAAACTATGGGCCTCGTTAGACACTCCTTACGAGTTCCTTGAGCCACAAGGAAATTTCCTTGTGGCTCCTAAGGGAAATTTGCGGCGTCGTTCCACTCATCCTTGGGGATCTGCCCCGAGGATGTTTGCTTGTGGCATGCCCACGGCCGCTTTCATACGGAAATCAGTGGCCGCGGGGTCGGTGGTCCTTGGTCCACCGTCTTTTGTCCGTGTGGAGGCGGCGTGGTCCAGCAACATGTGGCGGGAAACAGCATGAGGAGGGCGACGGGAAAAAAAATTAACCCCGGGGACGTCGACGTTTGAAATTTGAATTTGACGGCTGCGACGACGACGACGACGTGCAGCTGGCGCGTACTGCTGAAACGGGCTCAGCGGCGGCGTCACTTTCGTCCCCCGGCCGTTGCGAGTGCGCAGGCATCGTCGGGTGCGTGCATCGCCGTCGACCTTCGCACACGTCGACCGCGCCTTGAAACACATTTCCGTCCGCGGGACTGCATCCAGAGAAAAGGGGCCAGCTTTCGACGGACGACTTCGGCTTCTTCGTTGGGTGTGGAAGGACGACACACACGGTAGCGGAGCGACGGGTCCGTGTCCAGGTCGCGGCTATGGAGGACGGCGGAGAGGGTGGATGTACGGTGTTGACACCTCTTGAGCTGCAGGCCGTGGCGGCTGCCGTGTCTACCGTTGTTCTTCGATGTCAGCAGGAGAGGGCGCTGAGATGACTGAAGGAGCAGTTGCGCGCGCGTAGACGGAGGGCATTGATGCAAGCTCCAGACGATGGCCCCGACTACGTGGCGACCTCGGAGGCTGTTGTTCAGCTGTGCTACGCGTTGGGTTGTGGAGTGATTCCTCGAGTGACGCCGAGGTGGTGGATGAAGCGCAGGATAGGGAGCAGGATAGGGAGATGCCGGTCTGCCGTTGGTCAGTCGTCGATCCATCTTGTCACCGTTCTTGCAAGATCTCCTTTTGCGAGCCGTAACAGAGAGCAGGCCGACGAAACACACGTGGAAGAAGACACCAATGAGAAGCAGCACGACGATGAGTAGCAGAGGCAGCCTGTGCAGCAGGTCGGCCATGTAAGGCCCGTGGAAAGGGCAGCAGCTCCACGTCAGTGGTCGACCGTCCAGCAGGCGTGACGACAACTGACGAAAACGACGATCTTCCAAAATAAAATTGTCGTCGCCGAACACAGCACCGGCGCGTACAAGCATTCAAATTTCCGTTCGTTGTCGACGATCGCCCAGCGCAGCAGACCGCATGACACCGGCCGGCGACGCCCGATTCGACGGACGGAGGCCTCACGCGGACGATGACCGTTTGGAGCTGTTGGGGTGTCACCCAGACGGTGGAGGGCAGGGATGTCCGTGCTCCCGTTCGGTGGACCACGTCTGGACCACCCTCAAACTGAAACTGTGCGTCGCCGCTCCGAATTTCGCGCTTCCTTGTGCTCCGAGGGACCTCGGGAGGTCCCTTGGGGATTAGGAAAAATTGGCTGTAGCCACAAGAACGCCACAAGGAAATTTCCTTGTGCTGTTTTCACATTTTTTTTCACGAATCGTCCCCAAGGACAGGTGGAACGAGCACTTCCTGGTGGATTTCGGGTCCACAAGGAGTGTCTAACGAGGCCCTATGTTATGCAGAAAAATAAACTGAACAACTTTTGCCTCAGGGTCTGCTGTTATTACGTTGGTGGTGGGTGACGATGAAAAGGGAGGCGCAGCTACTGGCAAAATGCTCGGTCTTTGCGTTAGCCGGAACCCCACCGACGGCCCACCCCATCCTTGACTACCATGGTTGGGGCGGGGGGGGGGCAACATGCATCCCCTCTGATGGGTGGCTGGAGGGAGACAACAAAGCTATGTTTGCAGGGGGTCCCTTGACTAAGCCTTAAGAGTAGTGGTAGGTAGGTAGGTAGTGAAGGTGAATTGAAAGAATTTGAAAGATGGTGAAAGATTTGAGAGAAGAATATAGCGTAGTTAAAAAAAAAAGAAACAAATAATTCTTTACCAAATTTAAACCACCATGGGCGAGATCCCACTACCGATGTATGTGGAGTAGCGGATAGGGCGTGTGACTCTTCGGCGCCGTTGATGAGAATGGTGATCAGTGGTGTTGTTTTTCTTGGTTTTCGGCGTGGGGAAACATATGACTTTTGGGGGGCTCCCATTGGGTGGCATTTCTGTTGTTTTTGTTGCAGTGCTCCTCTGCGGGTCATGAACGTGAGTGAAAATCGTACCAATTTTTTTGGGTTGGATTTTCACGCACCTTCCACTTACTTTTGCGTCGTTGCCCATGCGTTCAAAAGAGGCCGAAAATGAAAATGTTCCCCTTTTCTCATCATGAAGGGATGTCAGTTCGTGTCAGAGTCTTCCACAACTTGTCTGTCATTCCAAGCCTCCCGTTGGCGAATCGGAGCAGCCTCATGCAAGGGGACACTTTGCGTATGGGAAAGTTAACAAATGTGTGTTGGCCTCATGTACATGGTCCATAAACCATCCACATGCACAACATACCAGCGGAATCATCAAAAGATCCACAACCTGACAGCTGACCGCAGTTCGCGGCGGGTGGACAACACTGCGTTGTCAGAATTGCGGCATTTTTTTTTTTCAACATTTATCACGGAGTAATGGATGCCACACGGATGTCGCCCGCACGTCCCGCAACCGTCACACTACTCCACATACATCGTTAGTGGGATCTCCCTCCAATACTTGGCCCATACATCGACCGCGGGGCGTTGACGTTAACGCCCTGCAACTTCCGTAGGCGCGGGGTACCGGCCCTCAAAGGCTGGCGCCGCCAGCCAAAACAATTTTTTCTTGTTCCGCTGGCAGGTTGGCGCGAAACGGCACGCAGCCCGTTTTCAGGCTCGGCATTGATAGCTGGGCCAAGTACTAGTGGTTACGACCAGTACTTGGCCCAGCCGCGGAAAAAAAAACAGAGTAGAAACATTTCTAGTTGGATGAATTTGGGCGCTCCTGTAGTGGCCCGTACGTTTCCTAAAATCGTGGCGCGCATTAACGGCCACGACTCTAGGAAGTACTGGTGGCTTAAAATAAAAAATACAGTAGCACCTTTTGTCTTGGCCGGGCAAGTTGTCCCGGGCCATTCTGGTAGCCCAGTTTCTGAGGGCATACCTACAGTAGCACCTTTTTACTTATTTCTGGACGGACCGCCAGGCCAGATGCATACACACCTGCCCATAAATACATTTGTGCAAATCAATTTGTATATGTTTTGAAAACTAGTACACTAGGCACGAAGTGCTATTGTTTTTTGAACAAGCGATGGTTATTTGGTAAGGTTTTTAATGATTTCATAGCTAAATCATTTTCACGTTTTGGGTCTGAAGTTAATTTGAAAACTGTAGACAAAGGTGCTATTTCCATTTTGGGTCCCTTTGGAATTTCCAATTTTCCACCATATTTCAAAAATTAGCAAAGCAAATAAGTGCACTTTTTGAGATAGTGGTGGAGCGAGTGCACCCTGAAATGGTGCGAACTGCTATCCTGTTTGCTTCCTGTACCATCAAGAATCATTGTGTCAGGCAGGCTTGTATTTCTAATGACGACAAGTGACTGTTAAAAAAAAAAAAAAGCTTCTGCTCTGAAGCACCTGCACCGTCTTGCCATCGTCCACATTCGGCAGAGCCTCCAGGCTGACTTCCTTGAGAAACACGGGACCTCTCCCATCACCCCTGGTTCATTCCTAGCTCGGGCTCGAGCCCCGTTCCCCAAATTATGCCCGGGTGCACGTCCGGGTGCCCGGCCGGGCATGACCCCCGGGCAGGGTCCCAGGCAGCCCGAGCGCAAAAAAAAAAAAAAAAAAAAAAAAAATCCAGAAAAAAATAGGTTGTGTCTAGGCTACCAGAGTGGCCCGGGGCCACTTGCCCGGCCGGGCCAAAATAATTAAAAACAATAAAAATAAATAAAATATTTTTGAATTTTATTTTTTATTTTAAATTTGGTGAAGAATTTCGATGTGACCCTGAGGCAAAAGTTGTTCAGTTTATTTTTCTGCATAACATAGTTTTTTTTCAGAATTTGTGGATTTTTTTTTWTTTTTTTTTTTTTGCTGGAACCTTACCTGATCCTTGCACGGGCTGGCCACCCGGGACCCAGGTGGCCCGGCTGGTAGCCTAGGGTTGTGTAGAATTGCAATACAAATGACCTTTGGCCGAGAGGGTCACATCAGAATTCCACATCAGAATTCCTCACAGAATCGGAGATAAAAAAGAAAATCACAGAATCACACTAAGGCACCCCCCTTCAGACCCCTTTAGCCCCTTTGAAACCAATTTATACCCCCCTTACCCCCCTTGACAGCCAACTCTCAAAAAAAGAAATGAGCCCGGTTTTGGAGTCCTCTGGGAAAGCGCAGAAGAGCAAAAAAAAAAAAAAAATAAAAAA
>BFEA01000064.1:3507572-3528938 GCA_003427395.1 Chara braunii
GGTGTCTGGGTCCGGGGTTACCATGATTCTCACCATACATGCGGCGCATCGGCATGCGCTGCAGCGCGCACATGTGCCGCACCGCGCAGCGCGCATGGCATGCGGCGCACAGGCAAATCGAGGGGTCCAAAAAAAAGAACGAAAGTTGGGGCGGGGGGTTGTATGCCCGGTAGGGACTTCGCACCGCCGGCTACAAAAAAAAATGAATTATTTTTTGAGGCCGCGAATGCCCCCGCAAAAAAAAAGAGTGGGGAGATCCAAGAAGTTCATTTTTTGAACTGCTCGAACCTGCCCCACGTCGGTCCCCAGCCCGGCAGTCGACCTTGGTTCCCCGACGCCACGCAGTCCTTCACGGCCGCTGTGTCTCGTCGTCACGGTCGTCGTCGTCTCACTCCTTTTCTCGTGTTCACTGCAACAGTAAGCAGCTCCCCACTTCATCGTTCAGCCACATCCCGTGCAGCTGCGAACAGCAGCACGAAGGAGCCAAGGGTCGCAGCACTGGGAGGAAGCGAAGGAAGCAGCGGCCAAATCCAGGTGGGTTACCACCAGCCCCTCTCTCTCTCTCTCTCTCTCTCTCTCTCTCTCTCTCTCTCTCTGTCTCTCTGTGGAAACTGTGCAGCTCCTCCTCCCCGTTTCTCCCTTGCCATCGTTCTTCTCCACCTCCCCCGTCAAGTTCTCTTCCTCCCTCCTCCCTTGTCATCGATCTCCTCCTCCATCCGCCGTTGTCCTCCCCTTCCCTCCATCATCGGTGTCGTCCTCCCTACACCCTTCTCCCTTCCCCCTCCTCCCTCGCTATCGATCTACTCCTCCCTCCTCCATTCCCTCCCTCATCATCGATCTCCTCCTCCCTCCGTCGTTGTCCTCCCTTCCCTCCATCACCGGCGTCGTACTCCCCCCGCCCTTCTCCCTTCCCGCTCCTCCCTTGCTATTGAACTCCTCCATCCTCCATTCCTCCCTTGTCATCGATCTCCTCCTCCCTCCGTCATTGTCCTCCCCTTCCCTCCATCATCGGTGTCGTCCTCCCTCCGCCCTTCTCCCTTCCCGCTCCTCCCTCGCTATTGAACTTCTCTTCCATCCTCCATTCCCTCCCTCGTCATCGATCTCCTCCTCCCTCCGCCGTTGTGCCCTTCTCCCTTCCCCCTCCTCCCTCGTTATCGATCTCCTCCTCCCTCCATCGCTGTCGTCCCCCTCCCTCCTTCATCATGTCGTCCTTTTTTTTTTTTTTTTTTTCATATATGAATTTTTTAATAGTGCACCACTGCTCCCCCTCCCTCCTTCATCGTCGGCGTCGCCCTCCCTCCACACTTCTCTCTTCCCCCTCCTCCCTCGCTATCGATCTCCTCCTCCCTCCTCCATTCCCTCTCTTGTCATCGATCTCCTCCTCCCTCCATCGCTGTCGTCCCCCTNTCCCTCGCTATCGATCTCCTCCTCCCTCCTCCATTCCCTCTCTTGTCATCGATCTCCTCCTCCCTCCATCGCTGTCGTCCCCCTCCCTCCTTCATCATGTCGTCCTTTTTTTCTTTTTCTTTTTCATATATGAAATTTTTAATAGTGCACCACTGCTCCCCCTCCCTCCATCATCATCGGCGTCGCCGTCCCTCCACACTTCTCCCTTCCCCCTCCTCCCTCGCTCTCGATCTCTTCCTCCCTCGTCATCGATCTCCTCCTCCCTTCGTCGTTGTCCTCCCCTTCCCTCCATCATCGGTGTCGTCCTCCCTCCGCCCTTCTCCCTTCCCCCTCCTCCGTCGCTATTGATCTCCTCCTCGCTCCTCCATTCCCTCCCTCGTCACCCATCTCCTCCTCCCTCCGTCGTTGTCCTCCCCTTCCCACCATGCCCGGGCGCACCATGCGCGCAACGTGCACGCCCCGGCGCACTGGCGCACTGCGCATCCAAGTGCCGCGCACCGCATCTCGCGTCCCGCACTGCGCATCGCGCATCAATGCGCGCATCCCCGACGGGCGCACTGCGCGCTGCGCACCGCACCGCATCGCGCAACGCATAGATGTGCCGCAAGTATGATTCTCACACTACAGCTAAATGACCTCCATTCATCGTGACAAAAAAAAAACAAAAAAAAAACTAATAGTGAATAGCATAAACAAAGACGAATTCGTAAGAGAAAGATACCGATTTCTTATATGCAAAAGGTGACGCATCCAAGCCAATTGTCCCCACAGGAGATTACTATGGGAGTTCCGATACCAACCCTGATGCGAAGATTGACTTTCCCAGGAGCTTGTCGAACAACTTTTTTATTTTTATTTTTATTTAACCCAGTGTCCTTGCTAGGAGAGGTGGTAGGAGCACCCCCTCCTAGCATGTTGCATACTCGTGAAACACAGTCATAAGTATGGGCTTCTCTTCCTTGGGCTCAGTGACAGGCCTAACATGGCTACAAAGACCTGTTCCTCTAGTTGCTCCTTCCTTACTAGTCGCGCAAACGTGGGAGCACTGAGACAACAATGTGCAAGGGAGTTGCTTACTCTTGACACATTAAACAGGTGAGCGGTCTTGACTTCACGTGACGGGTCAGGGAGCCTACACTCATGCTCTCTCAAATGGAGTGTGGCCCCTGCTGCCTCTCCCCAGTCCATTCCTAGGACTATGTCAAATGGGAGGTTATCTTCTATGAGGAGAGTCAGGGAATGGAGAACTCTCTCTACCTTCCCCCCTTTCTCTAGGCGAAAGTATGTCTGGACTCCCTCAACGTAATCCTCTACTCGCATAGTGCGATTGTCTGCGAGGATACTAACTATAGGGTCTTCTAACTTTTGGATTTTCAAGGCCAACTTTAGCTTCTGCAGCACCTTTCTACTAATATAGCTACGGGTGGCCCCAGTGCCTATAAGGGCCCCTACTCTTCCTCTGAAGACTTCTACATCTACTAATACAAGTTGTCCTTTACTCTCTTTCTTCATTTTGGCCCAGGCCGGCATTCTTTCCTTCAGCTCCTCTGCCAGGCCTGTGAGGGAAGTGCCTAGAGAGACTCCCACACAAGCAGTCTCTGGACAGCGGTCTAGGCATTGGCCAGCAACCTCTACCGTAGGCTCATGTGGTTTGGGAGTTCCTCTGTGGTGCGCGCACTCTTCTCCACATGGCCTAGGGGTAAGGGCAGTTGCGTCCCCTACCGGCGGATGCCTTTTGCTGCCTGTGCAGCATACCGGGCTTCTCTATACTTTGGGCAATATTTTATTATGTGCCCTAGATCACCGCAATAAATGCACTGATCCTGATCGACACGCCTTTGCCACACAGACTGCTCTAAGCCCAAGTCTTCCCATGGCCTGCCTTGCGGTAAGCCTGGGTGCCATCCACCTCTCCTAGGAGGTGACTGATTAGAACGCGGACGATTTGGCGGGGGACCTTGACCCCTACCTCCCTCTTGGCGGTTTCCTCTGCCGCCAACCCCCTGAGCGCCCTGTCCTCAGCCACCCGAGGCCCGGCCCCCTTGGCCCTGGCCTCCCCCTTTTCCTTGCGGCCTCCCTCCACCCGCGACAACAACGTAAGTCCTCCCTTGACCCCCAGTACTGTCCTCTTCCTCTAGGCCCCACTCAATCTGGCTATATGGGACCTCCTCCATACCACCTTCATCTAAAGTGAGGATCAAGTGATCCTTGGCCCTAACCTGACAAGAGATGGTACGACCTTTCCACTTCTTACCCTTGTCCAAGTCCTTGTGCCAGAAAATGGACACTAACATGGACTGTGCTTCGAACAACACCACCTCTCTACTCAACGCATCGTAAGTCATGGTGGGTTGTCTACTCTTCTCGAAAAAGTGCCCCCGCATGGCACGATAAAATAAATCGACCAACTGGGTCTTAGTGACCCCATGGTCTGGGACGGCTACTAGCTCGTCCATGATGCCCTTGAGTGCCCTAGCACTCCTCCATTGGCGCGAGTGGATGGTTTGCAGCTTGTCTGAGGCCCTTACGCTTCGAGTCACATCTGCAAGTCGTTCCCTGAGCAGTCTAAAGAATTCAAGAAGAGGGGTAATCTTGGAATAAGCTACCATGTTATTTTTGCACTAAGCAGCGCGAGCGAGCGACCTAGCGAAGCTGGCTGCTTCGTCTTTGAGGGCTTGGAAGGCAATGAGGACTTATTCCTCAGCTACGATCTTCTGTAAATAGACGTACGTATTCACATTCGCCTCCCAGTTACCGAAATTTTCTTCCTTTTTCCCACTATAGGGTTCAGGAAACTTGATCTTTACGGGGTCCCTACGGGGGCGTGGTTCTTCCTCCTTTGGTGCAGTCAGCCTTACACCCTCAATGGCGTCGGTACAAAATTTATTTGTGCCCTCTATTCTCGCTTTCATTTATGCACCTATGTGCAGCAGCATCTCGCATGCAAAATCTCTAAAACCTAGGCGAATGGAGTGTAGTGCTATGTCCTGGGCCCTAGCAAACTGATGTTGCTCATCCCACGCTCTAGCCAAGACTTCGATGTTTCCTGTAATAATATCAAATTTTCCTTGTACATCTACTTGTGCCTGGATCTGCTCTCTTTGCTCCTTTATTGCTTCCAACTCCTTCGCCATTCTCCTTGCCTCGTCCATCCTTTTTTCCTTCTCCCTTGTAAGACGCAACTTCCACTGTAGCTTCTTCTCTTCCTCTATCATCTGGCGTCTCAAGGGGTCTTCTTCTCCCTCCAACTCCTTTACAACCGCTTCCTGCTCCTCCCGGGGAACATACAACATCGTTTCTTCTTCTTTTCCCAGGGACAAGTTCGCCACCCACTCAGAGACTCTCTTCTCTATCCATGAGTCTTCCTTCTTCCTGCCACTGGGTTCCCCTTTTTCCCTGGTGCTTCTCCTGATCGGGGAGTCTTCCTTCCTTTTCCTCTTCTATCTCCTCCTCTTCTACTGCCTTTAGCTTCTCTTCCTCCTCCTTCAATCTCTCCATTTCCTCCTCCAACTTCTTCCTCTTCGCCGCCGGCTCCTCCATTAAGGCCAACTTATTGGCCTGTCTAATCAACTCCTCCTTAGATTCCTTCTCTTTTCTCTCTTGGAGTACGACGATGGCTTGCTCTTCCTGAGCTTTGGTATAAGGGGTGGTGCTCTCACCAGTACGCAGGTCAACCATGGTGAAAGATGTACAACCGGGAATCAATTCCACTCCTCACCACTTAGACTCTCACCCCCTGACTGACTTAACTTACTAACTGACTCTCTAAGGACCACAAAGCCTTACCCTTTGATCCAGCCAGGTTACCATGGCCGATGGAAGCTTTCGCCACCACTGTCCTTTACAATCCAGACCCAGGTGCCCTGCACCTGCACCTGCAGTCAATCCCACCCGGCTTTCACCTTCTTCCTACTTGGTAACCCTGTGTCCGAGCTTCGGCGGTTATGGCCGCCACCTCCTATCTTGGACCACAAAAACAATCTTGTATCGCTCTCTCTCTCTCTCTCTCTCTCTCTCTCTCTCTCTCTCTCTCTCTCTCTCTCTCTCTCTCTCTCTCTCTCTCTCTCTCTCTCTCTTTTCGCCGTTGTCTTCTTTGCAGGTAGGAAGCACCTTTCTTCAGTTGCGCAGATATGGCGGACCACCTCCTTCAATGGCGCAGCTTCAGCTATGGCACCCGACTATCAACAACGACGATGGCGCGTGGAGTAAGGGGAACCAGCTCCGATACCAATGCAATCAGACTCGCTTTCTTCTTTGCTTCGCATAAAAGCAAACAGATGGCAACTCACACATGCGACAAGCACCCACTCAAAGCTCAGAGATATGGACGTCGAGAACACAGTTCAGATGTAAACTCGCTTCAACATGCTATGGCTCATTAGCGCCTGTACATCCCTACTCTAATCACTGTGTCCAACACCACTGTTCGCACATACTCAACTCTGGATCACCCTGAATACCTCACACGCATTCCCTGTATCACACACTCACACACTTAAGCCTCTCTTCGATCTACAACGACTATGGCCGCTCAACTACTACTGACTATGGCTACACTATCTTCCTTCAGCCCACTTCGACTCCGGGCGACCTGCAGACCACCTCGCACAAGACGCTGGGGCAGCGCTTCCGCATGGCTCACGCAGTAATGAATGAATGGCTGGGCGCTGCCTCTTGATTTATACTTTTGTAAGTCGTTGGTCTGCCCTTTTCCACCGGGCCCATGGTGCACACAGTCCCTCAGGGTACTTCCTGACTGTGCAAAGTGAGACTGGGACTGGGTACCGCTGACTAAGCGAAGTTGGACTCACCACTTGCCCACTTGCCTCTGACTAAGCGCGAGAAACTCTCGAAAGGCCACTTCCGGACCTTCCGAAAGTTTGTGGACTTGGCCTTTCGGGACTGTAGCAGCTACAACCTTGACCTTTCAGGACTGTAGCATCTACGACCTTGACCTTTCAGAAATGCTACAGCTACGACCTCTACACAGCTATGACCCCTACTCGACAGACCTACAGATCGAACCCTACAACTACACAGACCTACGACAGACAACAGCCAACTACCAAAACACAGGTCGCGGGTTCAAACACTCAAGGGTCAACTCGATACTGTACATGGGTAAGGTCAGGTCTGGGGGTCGAACTCTAGGGCCCGCATCTGTGACTGCAAAAAGGTGAAAACCGTTTCATTTACTGCCGCCTTGTGCCTTCTTCAATGGGTTAATCTCAGAAGATGCGGTGTGATTTTCTTGATTTGAAACTCAACAATTTGCAATTTCAAGCTTATTCTTGTGGTTTAGTTTTCTCGACTATTTGGTGGCGAGATTCTTTAGTACTGCTGTAATGGCTGAAGGCTGGGTTGATCATTCCAGAAGGGTAGAACTGGAAGAGGGGGTGGACAGGAAGCGCTATCCTGCAGGGGATTCACAAGGAGGGGGGTGAATGTCTCGAAGGGGGTAGGGGCGGAGTTGGGGGGTTGCCCTTTTCTGGGGCTGGGGTTGGTGGAGGGGTCAACGTCAACCCCAGTGGTGGCAGAAACGGGCAAGGTGGCGAGGGCATGTTTTAGGAGGGAACTGCGTGTCCTCGAGGATAGGGGTGGAGGGGGTTGGTCCTATATTGGGGCTGAGGGAGAGCGGGAGGCTCGCCTCGGCGGAGGCAGTGTAGGGCTGAGGGGGAAGGGGTATGGGGAGGGAGGGGTGATCTACTTTTGAAGATTTTTAAACATCCAGTCCAACAATTTTTTCTCAATTCTCTTTAATTGGTTTTGCATCTCGAGGAGGTGCCAGGAATAGGTGGTATCCAGCAACCCATCTGTGATTCTGCTGAGTTTGGTTGTACCACAGCTGCCCTCGAAGACCGATGCTGGAGCAATGCTGGCCGGAGCCGGAGCGAGGTGGCGCAACTCTGTCACCTAGCCTAAAGGGGGCGTGAGGCCTGGAAGAGATCTGGGAGGCTGTTTGTGGGGGCAGTCTCAGTGGTCATCGGGGTCGGAGCTGGCGCAATGCGGGCCGGAGGCTGGAGCAAGGTGGTGCAACTCTGTATCCTAGCCTGATGAGGGCATGAGGCCTGGTAGAGATCCGGCTTTTCGCTGTAAACGACCATGCCGGAGTGTTCATAGAGGGGATTGTACAAGTTCCCATCTATCTTTTTCGTGGTCAGGAGGACCTTCGGTACATCAGGACTTGAATTTTTTTGAGAAACTCTTCATCATCTATAGTGTTTTTAGTCGAAACCGGTTGACGTCCCCGGTATTTCATGATTCTGTACTTTCATAAGGGACGCTGGGCCCGGTTCCCATCCGTGTTGCTCCCCACTAATAGATTTGGAGCATCGTCTCATTAAAAAAAAAAAAAAAAAAAAACTTGATCTTAGACCAAAAGGCTGAGAAACGTATACATCATCAGTTTTTTTTTTTAATTAAAAAAAAGCTTTCTCCTCCTCATATATGGGGGACAGGCTGGACAGCTGTATTCACTACGCTATTTTCTTCTCTCAATATTTTCTTCTGCCTCACGCTGGCTACCTACATACCGCGTGCTTAACTTACCTAGGCTTCCACAAGGTGAATTCTCGACCTGTGCTCGGTGGGAAAGGCACCACATTATCTACTCTACTCTGAGCAGGGGAGTAGTACCTAAGCTCGTAACCCCTAGCACGGTACAGAAGGGTTGCATAACCCATACACTTTGTGCTTTTGTTTTGGTATTTGACACTTGTATTTTTCTTGTTAGCTGTTTTTGCCTTGTGACTGTTTGGCTCGGTGACTTTTCCTTCTTTACCGTGTGCTGTTTGCCTGCCCACACACCTCCCCTGTACCCTCCAGCCTTTGTCCTTTACTGCTGCTTGTCGTCCATCGCCTTGTTGCCTCATGCCCCTTGCGTCATTGTCTTTGTTCTGCCTTTTCCTTCACAACACCCCTTGGAGGTGTCCTTCCCCTCGCTGCTGTTTTGCTTTGCAACTGCTCGCTGTGGTCTTTTTGCCTTGTGGTGCCATACTGCTTTAATGCCTTGTGCCTTCTCGCTGCCTTCTACATTGCGGCTTTTTGCCTCGGGAGTTTCTACCTCGCTGCCTTTTGTCTCGCTGCCTTGTTTTGGGTTGCTTCTTGCCCTGTTACTTTGCTTCTTTTTGCACTGCCGCTTTTTGCCCCGCTGCCTGTTGCTGTTCTACCTTGCTACTTCGCTGCCACAATGTTGTGCTGTTTCATAGTGCTACCCTTCTGCTTACCTTGTTCCTTTATCTTCTACTTTTCTATGCTTTATGGCCTTTGCATGATACACTGTTTGTGTTCTTTTCATGGACTTATCTGGGTCCGGGGTCTTCGTCAGTTGTCATGTTCCAGCACACTGTTCAACGAGGCAAGTCGCAATTAAATCATGGGAGTTTTATCGCCCCAAACACACCCGCATCACCACACCCCCMCCCCCGCCCCAMCCCCCCCACACCCTCCMCMCCCACCTACCCACCTATCCACCCAGGCACATCCCCCCCCGTCCCCCCCAACTCACAGTTGGTGAAAGTATGATGAAACACTCTGGCAAAGTCATGGAGTTGTGTACAGTGCACATGCTAACACACACACAAAAAGAAAAGGTAAAAACGGTTTGCGCGCAACCCATGCACTCCCCGTGTGTGCATTTTGTTCGTGATGCGCACACATCAACCAGCTGCGCACCGCGCACCGCAAAGGTGCGCCACAAGTATGGTCTAGACACAACGACCAATGCATTTTCTATTTGAAGGGGGGAGGGAAAGATGGTAGAAGTGGTTTACAGAAGTAACTTCACGTACCGGTTGTCCCTTTCACTTCAGTGAGCGTTCCGACACAAGTACCAGTTTTCTCCACCATAGACCTTGAGAACGAAAAATTTGCGAGCTTTGGTTGCGACTTCTTATCCAGCACAATGTTGGAGGTGTTGATGTTACGATGAACGACTACTGGCATAACCTGGGTGTGAAGATAATATAGCTGCAAAAGGTCAGGCAGCAAAGCCAAAAAAGAAAAAAGAAAAAAGAAAGGGCAGCCGCACAAACGTAGATGCACCGCGTCAGAGAACCCCAACAAATCAAGCCCTTGTTATTTTTCTTCTTTTTTCAATGTTACGATCCTGGCCAATTTCGAATCGCAAATTCAACAAGGAAATACAATGCCGTGACTGCCGTCCAATTACAAAAAGTGGTCAAAACACACAGACTGAGAACACAGCCGATTTCTGAGTTCTGCCGCTGGAATGGATGCCTTGCTGAGATTCCCGCATTCTGCTGAGTTTCCTAAGTCTGTGTGTGTGTGTGTGTGCGTGCGTGATGGTTTGCGTGCCTGTCTGAGTGCTCATTGGCCTGAGTGTGTGTGTGTGACCCGCAAGGGTCCTTGCTTGTTTGGGATACCCGTACGCCGGTACTTACCTGTGGCCATGACATTGAGGGTTGCAGCGGGGGAAAACACTCAAGTGGCGGGGAAAGAGGCCTGCAAAAAAAACACTCAAGTAGCAGGTAGGCCGGTACCACACCAAGCAGAAGTAGATGTGCCGGGTACTCGAGGCTGAGCAGAAGAAGACAAAAGTTGGCATTTTTAGAGGCCCAGTAGTTGTAGGCTAGATCTAGGCGGGTACCAGTGCAACCAGTCTGAGTCTAGGACCTGTACGGGCAATATCAGAGTCTGCAATGATGTTTCCCTCCGAAAGGGAGGAGGTAACGGTTGCTTGGAGGTCGCGCGGCCTAGGAAGTCACCGCCCAAGAGGCAAGTAGGCCGCTATATCTCCAGGAGGAGCAAAGTGCTCCTCCTCATTCTTTGATGTGCTAGTTTGGCGACACACTGCTTGGAGCATTGGTTGGAGGAGCGCTGGGCATTACAGCGCTGCTAGGAGGAAGGAGACCGGGAGCTCCCACCTAGGCTACAGTGGAGCTCTACCGGTAGGAAGAGGAGGAAGAAGAGAGGGCTAGGAGGGAGAGTGGCGAGGTACCTACCTGGCTATGGTGGGCACCATCACCTTCTTAGGTGCTGCATCTGGAAGGCCCCAGTCGAGGTTGCGCCACACCAAGAGTGCTTCAAGGCACAGTCAGGCATGGCGGCCTGAACAGCAGCGAGTATAGCTGCTTTGCGTTGTCCTTTGCACAGCAGAGCGAGGCCCTATTAGTCTGCCATACATGAACGGATGGAGAGGGATTCGAACCCCCGATATTTTGTAAAATGTCAGTTTTCAAGACTGATACCTTCAACCACTCAGACATCCATCCAAAGCAAAGACGCCCCTTGTACCTTTCTTTCCACTCCATCAAACACATCGCCAGTGAAGATAAGATCCGGGCCGGCTTTTTTCCCATCTACTAACAAAAGAAATGAATGAACTTGAGAGGAGAGAGAGGTAAAGAAGAAGAAGAAGAAGAAAGAGAGAAGAAGAAGATGTACACCAGCAAGAGACCAATGACTTAGAAATCTCTGACACAGACTTAGAAATCTCCGGCCGTGCAATTTCGGCCAATTTCAGCCGCGCAAGGGTTGAGGAAGGTCCCAGCAAACACGCTCACACACAGATTTAGAAATCTCAGGCCGTGCAAAGGTTGAGGATGACACAATTCCCCCTTCTTCGTCAATCAACTCCTCCTAATCTCCTTGTCTCCTATTAACAATAATAACATGAATGGCTGAACCAGAATCAATGTCCGAGTCCCTCTTCTACTACTGGCACAATATGAGGTCCACCATAGCCATGGCCTTACGCCTCTCTCACTTCGTCAAGGCCGAGGCCATGGTGGACTACTAAGGGCCTTGCCCTGACGTGCAAAAGCCAACGCAAAAGCCAACGCAAAAGCAGCTATGTCCTTGTCTGCTCAGGCCGTCATGCCTGACTCTGCCTCGAAGCTTCTTGATGGAGCGCTACCCCAACTGGGGCCTTCCAGATGCAGCGCCTACCAGGGAATGAAGATGGCATCCACCATAGCCAGGTTTAAGTCCCTCTGGCGCTCCCCTCTCCTAGTCCCCTTCTTCCTACTCCTCCCGCCTGGGGTCTTCCACCATAGCCAAGGTGGTCACGCAGGCGCTCCTCCTCCCAGTGCTACTCACCAGCGCTCAACCTCCAGGCGCAGCAAATGAGGAATAGGACAACGCTCTTCCTGGAGATATAGCGGGCAACCTGAGTCTTCAGCGGTGCCTTCCTAGGCCGAGCGGCCTCCAAGCAACCGATACCTCCTCCCTTTCGGAGGGAAACATCATTGCAAGCTCTGACATCGTCTGCACAGGCCCTAGACTCAGGCTGCTTGGACTGGAACCTGCCTAAACCTAGGTCTACCACTACTGGGCCTCTAAAAATACTAGCTTTTGTTGTCTTTTGCTCGGCCTACTGCTACTCAAGTACTACCGGTACCAACACTACGCTACTTGAGTGTGCCCTAAGCTACCGCTTCAGCCACTTGAGTGTTTTCCCCCCGCTGCAACCCTCAAAGTCACGGCCACAGGTAAGTACCGGCCCCACGAGCCTCGCGAGCTAGCGTACCTTGGAGGGTCACCCACACACTCAAGCACTCCTGCACTCAGCAAAACGCACGGAAACCAGCAAACATGCTCACAGCTCAGAAATCAGCAGTTTCTCTGTCTGCGATTTTGCGGGTTGTTATATCTAACTTTTTTTGCTTTAAATTTTAATAAAAACAACAGATGTATTGTCGGCCTAGCAGCATAGCTCAGTTGGTTGAGCATATAAGTGGCATTCAGGAGGTCGTGGGATCGATTCCCCACGCCGTCCTTTCGACTCCACGCGGCCCCATGTGGCAAGCTTAGGGCCCAACAGCGGAGATAGTCGGCTTGGTCCTCCTGGCAGGCTGTGGTAAAGTTGGGGTATTCTCCAGCTTGCGCCAGGTGTTAGAGAGGCTTGGGTAGTGGTCCCCACATTGAGCAGAGGTGGTGTTATTAGGATTGGCTCCTTCTATAACCATGGGAGGCTCCTGATGGGCTCCCTATCATAACAAAATATGGAAATATGTCCCCCATATGAGGAGAAGACACGCACACACAAAAAACAAGAACAAAAAAGAACAGATATACTGTCATAGAGAACCGCCCGGTGAACCGTAGGCAGAGAGGGAGAAGACGACAACAAACGAGGGGCTGTGCCAGACTGTTTCTTAGGAGTTTCCATCTCAATCCCAACAACCCATAAACAGAGCAATAGCGCCTGGCTCCACTACTCACCGAATGTGCAAAGTGAGAATGAATCTTCCGCTAGAAGAAGGGAACATACATACACCACAATATTTTTTGTCTTTTCTGCATGTGGTGAGCAGTGGAGTGAGGCCCATAATCAGAGAGCACAAGGTACCCTACGTCTGTGGCGTCGTTAACCCCGTTGTGCTCACACACATTCATTCTTTAATCCCCCTTAAGGGCGTAGTCAAACTAGCACTTTTTGACATACTTCTGGACGGAATTGCGGCCAGATGCATACAGGTCCGGCCGTAAATGCGGTCAGATACATTTCAGATAGTGCCCGTGTGAGTACGCCCTTAGTGTTGACTTGCGCCCAAGAACGAACAAAGTAGGGAGGACGCGCGCCCCAATCAAGCAGTTCCATTACAAGACGAAGATTAATACCGAGCAGCTATACTGTGAATATTACTGGACACAAGGGCATTCAGGAGTGTATAAGACTGCTTTTCCTATCCAGCCTGGATGCACCTGACCACGATTACGTCCAGACAGAACGGGAAAAAGCCCTACTGCGAGTATACTCTAATACATTATAACCGCAAGGGATTACCGATCAGTTCCTTCTGGCCCTCTGTTTTTTGTTTTTTTTCCCCCTTTTCTTTTAATTTTTGAAATTGGAAAGATACAGAGAAGATAAGCATGGCCCCTGCACAAAGATGACAGGTATATGACGGGGTCTACTCACGCATGGCTTAGCTAGGGTAGGGATATAAGTCGCTCCGGCTAGTCTGAGTTCCGCCTAGCCTTGGGTAAGCTAGGGGAAGGACGTAGGATGTGGCCACGGGCGCTGGCCTGCCTTGCTTGGGTATTCCTGCTGGGTAGACTCTCTGAATTGGGCCTGTAGAAGATTGCATGAACCTGGCGTCCGAAGTTCCCGTACGGCAAGGTTCGTCCGCTTCCGCTTCCATTAGAGCTGGGAGGTTGGCCCAGCCTTGGTGCTTGTCACTGCTGTCTGGGCCAAGTTGCCCTCGATACTGGTAGGGTGATGGTCCTGAGTGCTGGTCACACTGAGGTAGGATAGTAGGGACAGGGGGTGCGCTGGGAGTATTAACGTGGGGATGGGTAGGGTAGGTGGCCTTTCCTGTCAGGACAACCATTGGCTGCCGCTACCAGCAATCATCGCGGGTCTGGTCCTCGGCCTCCACAACACCCTGGGCTTTAAGAAAAGAAAAAAGGGAAAAAAAAAAAAAAAGATGACACACATAAATGGATAAATGGTCTAAGTTATTTAAACTTAAATAAAAAAAATAAAATAAAAAGGTCAGGCCATTATTAGCCATGTTGGTGGGGGAACGTGTGTATGGTCTTAAATCAAAGATTTTCCCCAAAACAAAAACACTTAAAAAAGGTATATTCAAGCATACAGCCTCATGAAGAAGCAGTTTTAGATACAACATGAAGTTTTTTTTGTTTTTTTGACTTTTTTTTGCTGGGGTACCAGCCGGGCTGCCTAGGTTACCTGGGCTGCCTGGGCGGCTCGGCCGTGCAAGGGTTCAGGAAGGTCCCAGCAAAAAAAAAAAAACTCCAAAAAATCCAAGGAAAAACTATGTTATGTAGAAAAATAAACTGAACAACTTTTGCATCAGGGTCACATCGAAATGCTTTACTGAATTAAAATGAAAAAATAAAATAAAATAAGCATTTGATTTTTATCATACCTGCGGCGCACATGCCATGCGGTGCGGTGAGCGTAGCGTGGTGCGCGAAAGAAAACAGGGAAAAAGGCTCAAAAAGGCTCAAAAAACAAAACAAAAAAAAAAACAAAAAAAAAACAAAAAACGGCTGTTATGTGTGTATACACGCGAGAGAGATGGAGAGAGTCCTGTCCAGATTTGACAGGTAATTGAATTGGTTGGGCTTCAAATAATTAGGTTACAAGAAAACAAAAAAAAAGGCCCTGCAGATTACTAGCATGGGTCTCCTTGCCAAGTACGAGGGCAGTCGTGGGGCTCGTAGCAGGACAGCAGCAGGCCAACTATTTATGGCGTAGAATCCGTAGATTCGAATTCAGGTCCGCAATTCGGCAGTTATGGGTTACTAAGTTACTACCTCAGCACTGGATTTTTAGGGCTTCGCTCCGCTACTCACCAAATGCACAAAAATAGAATGAATCTTCTGCTAGAACATGGAACCTTACGCCGCCATATGTATTTGAGGTGCAGGTGGTGACTACCTTCTTCACCCGAATACAACGTACGGTTATTATAGCTGTATTTGAGGCATCTTTCAGTCTAGATACAGCTATAATGACCATACGTTGTATTCGGGGGAAGAAGGTAGTGGAACGAGGTGCCTTTAGGGGCACTCGACGTAAGAAAAGGAAAACACAGATGTTCACTGAATTCTGCGTGAGACACGCCGGGGGGCCATGTCCCACTTGCACCGTTTAGTTGAGCCAACTTAACGGTGTGACACCCCTAAAAGGCTTTTGTAAATCGAAAAAAAAGGATACACAATTTGAAATGGCATTCACAGTATTCCCGGGGTTTTTTATTCGGTAAATGTTTTGTGTCTCGTACGCATGTCATAATGACGACTGCCGCCAAAAAAGGAAGGTTCGACGAGTCCGACATGACCTGTCCGCAATAAGTGCGAACATTTCCCCAAGGGATCCAATCTGAACGACGGGAAGAGCCTATCCTTCAGTTTTTGGCCCGATGTCCTGGGACGAAGCACTGTCCAGGTTCTCGCCTTGTGCCCCTTGTGTGTGGTTTAGCTGAGGTACCAGCAGCCGGAGGCTGGGTCCGGGTTGGCCACTCTGAGAAGGAAACAGAGCGGTGTGTGTGCGTGTGCGTTTTAGATTTTCCCCACAACAGCCCCAATTCCACCCAGGTGAATAGATTCAGAATCAAAGCAGTCTTTGCCCTATTGCAGACAACGAGAGCATTTGAGATGTCCAACATATTGAAGCAATTTTATAATTAGACAGTTTTTTGGTTGTCCTTGGGGTACCCCTTTCATTGTTCTTGCAGCTCCCCTTTTACTGTGCCTCTTACGCACAAGGCTGCCCACGTTGATTGTGGTTGAGCGGCAGCTGCCCACATCCCCGTGTGCCTTCACGGCCCACTTGCACGTTATTTCAGGAGGCAGAGTAAAAGGGAAGGGATGCACCTGTGCATCTCTTCAGAGCTTCATAATCCTGTTCATTTCACTTCAGATCTTCAGCTTATACAGTCCTTGTGTCCGTCCTTCATCTTCATACTTCCGCTCATTTCATTTCTGATCTTCATATCTTCTATACTCTTAATGATGCTCATTCGTATGTATTTGTTAGTAGTACAAGGGGAGTGGAGGGGAGGGTGGAGGGTAAGAGGTAGAAGGCGGAGTTCTCTAGGAGTATGGGGCAGGGCAGGGGAGGTAGGGGCAACGGGAGGGCAGGATAGAGTGTGTGTGTGTGTGTGTGTGTGTGTGTGTGTGTGTGTGTGTGTGTGTGTGTGTGTGCATGCGTTCGTTCGCTGTTGCCTGTCTATCTCGCTCAAGCTGCCAACTTGGGGCTGCAATGGTATCGTCGAACTTTGTGATATCACAGCCGACTTTTTGTTTTTTCCCTTTTTTTTTTGTTTTTTTTTTCATTGAGAGAGAGAGAGAGAGAGAGAGAGAGAGAGAGAGAGAGAGAGAGAGAGAGAGAGAGAGAGAGAGAGAGACCCGCATGAGAACTTCCAAAGTCCATGAACCTCAACGCCGTCTTCGACCCCATCCATCTTGGCTGGTTGTCTGTGGGGTATTACTTGCAAGTATCAGGAGGCCGGCCTGTGCACAACCTCAGAGTTGCAACACGGTGCTGCGATTGAACGTGGTCAGCGTGCCAGCCACACACAGCCCCAAAATTCTATGCTTCGAACAAACCATGTGAAACGGCTGGGAACGGGCCAGCTGTCAGCCCGAACATGACGGATCCACGAAAACAGTCTGACACGGTGAATGATGACTAGCCAAATAAAAAAAAACGAAAACGCAACGGAAAATGGTCCACGGAGCGTTGAGCTAGCTGTCTTCTTTTTTCGAGTCAGCTAGCTCAACGGAAAGGCCGAAGGGTAGGGGGCGTTGTATACGAGAGAATCCATTTTTTGTGGCATTTCCCACAAATGTTTGTTTTGGAGGACCTCCAGAGAGAACTAAAATCAACCACGCGATGTTCAGAACAGCACCCCATCTGAAGCGTCGCCCGACGTCACTCGTGGTAGAAAACCCAACGAGGACCTAGCTCATCGGAGCATGTGGTACATGGCACCGGGTCCATTTGCCCGGCCGAGCCAAATAGAAAAAAAATAAAAAAATAAAAAAATTGTAATTTAATTTTTAATTTTAAAATTGGTAAAGAATTTCGATGTAACCCTGAGGCAAAAGTTGTTCAGTTTATGTTTCTGCATAATATAGTTTTTTTCCTTTTTTTTTTTTGGCTTGGACCTTTCCTGGTCCTTGCACGGCCGGGCTGCCCGGGAAAATAGGGTGACCCGGGCGGCCCCGGCTGGTAGCCTAGCCCCTTGCTGATTTCCTCCTGGGGGCCTTTTCGGTAATGAGACTGAATCCAATGAGTAGTGCGATGTGGGCCACTTTTTTTTTTTTTTTTTTAATTTTCAAGCCCAGGTTGTCGTAGAGGCTGGATTACAGACATATGAGAGTCGCCTTCGGCACTCGGCCATGTGGTAGAGCCCCCCTAATCCTATAGGATTCCCTCCCAACCTACCTCTTTCATAATTTCTCCCTGCGCACTCCTACTCCCACTATCCTACCTCAGTGTCTACCACCCAGGATCGTCACCCTCCAGCCTTGGGGGTGACCTGACCGAACCGTGGTTGTAGGTACCAGGGCTAAGCTGAGTCCCACACACCCCACTCAGCCCTGATCGAAGCATATTTGTGTGAGCCTTGTCGCCCAGGTACTTCAGGTGCTAGGTACAGACGTTTCACTACAAGTCCCATACTAGGTGGACCTATTTTGCGTTCCTCTCCTTGTGTGCACAGCTGTTGTTTGTTTGTTGATAGTGAACTGAACATAGGAGGCAGGCAACCCAACCAATCCTGCGGAGAGCCCTTAGAATTTTCGGATGGGAGGGGCACGTTTGGCTACCACAGACTGCCGTTTCTGATTTTCTTTTTATCGACCCTATTTATTGGGGTGCACCGCATCACGTGCATGCGCGCGCACGAGATGCGCCGCAGGTATGATTTTTTTTTTTCTTGCTTCTTTTTGGCACAGCCGCGCAGGTGGTCTCGGGCCACTCTGGTAGCCTAGCTTTTTTGGCAATAAAGTAAGTAATAGAAAAGGAGCAGATCATTTGACGTACCGCGGAAGCAATGCCAACACAGACGTCCAGTCTCTCATGCCATAACAGAGGATTAGTCTTCTTCACGATACCTGCAAGAAAAAGGAGCACAGGTCGAATGGCACAGAGAGAAGACGATGACACCCAAATCATCAGAGAGTTTGCGCAGCAATTTCATGCTACTGTCTTCATCCGAATAAAACACCGGGTCATTCATTATCACTGCACCAAGACTGAAAATTGCTCCAAATACAGCTATAATAACCGTACGGTGCGTTCAGGAGAAGACGGTGAGGTGAACACAGGTCTCACGTATCTTTACGTTACATATGCCTACACGTTCTTTTTTTTTTTTTTTAATAATCTGGACGTATTCGAAAACCGAGATGATCATCGGGCCAGTCCAGTCCGGGAGTGGATGTCGGGCTGTTCCGGATGTTGTCCGGATATCCAGAGAACAGATAAAGTACAAAACAGACTTAGTGTAGACAGCCATCACTGGCAGCGCCAACTGTTTTTTTTTTTTTTTTTAAGACTTGGTTTAGACACCCTGAACAGACCAAGCACAAAGAGACATGTTACGATCCTGGTCAATTTCGAAGCATACATTCATCAGAAAGTACAACGCCGTCCAATTGCAAAAAGAAATGAATGAACTTGACAGGAGAGAGAGGGAAAGAAGAAGAAGAAGAAGAAGTAAGAAAGAAGAAGAAGATGATGTACTCCAGCATAAAACAAAGATAAGGCTCTTCTTGTTCGCCAACCAATCTCCTCCTCCTTATCTCCTCCCCTCTTATTCAAACAAGAAATAACAATAATAATGTTGAAAGGCTGAACCAGAATCAATGTCCAAATCCCACTTCTACCGCAGGCACAACATGAGGTCCACCATAGCCATGGCCACCCTTCTCCTTCCTCTCACATGTAGGCTGAGGCTATGGCGGACTACTGAGGGCTCAACCCTCCTGTTCGAAGGACAACCCAAAGCAGCTATGTCGCCGCCTCCCTGTGCAAAGCACAACGCAAAGCATCTATGCCGCTGCTCATTAGGCCGCCATGCCTGTCTCTGCCCTGAGCTTCCTTCGTGCGGCACTACCCCAACTGGGGCCTCCCAGATGCAGCGCCTAACAAGGTGATGAAGATGGTGCCCACCATAGCCAGGTAAGTACCTCGCCACTCTCCTTCTTGGTCCCCTTCTCCCTCCTCCTCCTACCGGTAGAGCTCCACCATAGCCAAGGTGGAAGCTCCCGGCTTCTTCCTCCCAGCAGCGCTGTAGTACCCAGCGCTACTCCAGCCAGCGCTCCAGCAGCATGTTGCCAAACTTGCACACTGAAGAATGAGGCCGGGCTCTTCCCTCGGCCTCTTGATATAGCGGCCTACTTGCCTCCTGGGCGGTGACTTCCAGGCCGCTCGGCCTCCCAAGCAACCAGTACCTCCTCCCTTTCAGAGGGAAACATCATTGCAGACTCTGATATTGCCCAGTACAGGCTCTAGACTCAGACCGGATGGACTGGTACCGGCCTAGACCTAGCCTACACTACTGGGCCTCTAAAAATGCCAACTTTGTCTTCTTTTGCTCGGCCTCGAGTACCCGGCACATCTACTGCTACTGGGTGCGGTACAGATCTACTTGCTACTTGAGTGTTTTTCCGCTACTCCAAAGGCCGCAGGCCTCTGGCTCTGCCACTTGAGTGTTTTCCTCTGCTGCAACCCTCAATGCCATGGCCACAGGTAAGTACCGGCCCTACGGGCCTGCCAAACAAGCAAGTAACCTTGCGGGTCACACACACACTCATGCCGACAAGCACTCAGACAGGCTTGCAAGTCAACAAGCACACACACATACAGACTTAGAAAACTCAGCAGAATGCGGGAATCTCAGCAAGGCATCCATTCCATCGGCAGAACTTCAGAAATCAGCAGTGTTCTCAGTCTGTGTTATGACGGGTCATTACAGACATAAAGATTAGGCCCTGTACAAACAGAGTAAGTACCCTGAACAGAAGACACCCTAAACAAACAAAATATGACAGACACCCCAAACAGACAAAAGTACAAACAGGATAAGTAACCTAAACAGACAAAGTATAGACAGACTAAGTGGTAAGTACCGTAAAGGGCCCAAACAGACAAAGTACTAAGTACCCTAAAGGGCCTAAACAGACAAAGTATAAACAGACTAAGCAACCCTAAACAGAGTACAAACAGACGTAATGACTAGGCCAAGTACAAAGAAAGTATGTACCCTAAACAGACTTAAACCGCTAGTACACAGCCCCAGCCTTGCAGAAAGTTTTTGTCGCCACAAGCAAAACTTGGAGCCGCCAGGCGGCCAGGCCTGCCATTGAAAAAAAAAATCGGCGGCGTCCGAAGTGGTGCGGGTTTCGTGCTGACACCCACGGGCTGATGTGTGGTGCACTGGTGCTTTAAGTATAGACACCCTAAACGGACCAAGCGCAAACAGTCTGTATATTTACCCGAAACAGATAAAGTACAAACAGGCTAAGTACCCTAAACAGGCAAAGTATAGACAGACTAAGAACTCCTAAACAGAGTACAAACAGACATGAAGACTAGGGCAAGTACAAACAGTGAAACTACCCTAAACAGACATAAGTATATACACACTATAAACAGACCGCATACAAACAGTCCGTACAGAGTCCCCAAATAGACCAAGTACAGACAGGCTAAGTACCCTAAGCCGACGAAGTATAAAAAGACTAGGCACTCCTAAACAGAGTACAAACAGCCATAAAGACTAGGCCAAGTACAAACAGTGTAACTACCCTAAACAGACTTATGAAAGGATTCACGCTGCAGACACCCAGTCCCGGTCCCAGGATCCCGACAAGTCCCAAGTCCCAGGGCCACCCCGTAGGGTAGGCCATAGGATCTAGAGGCCGAAGTGTCGTAAGGTCGGTAGCTGTCGGTACCAAAGCGTCGTAGGTCGGTGTCCGTCCGGTACCCGGCAAGAAAAGTCCAGAAGAGTCCAGTCTGGTCCGACAGTCCCAAGTCCGATTTTGCAGCATGTCCCAGGAAAGTCCGGAAGCTACCGGACCGACAAAATGTTTGCAGCGGACAGGCCGCGGCCGACCCGTACCGGTCTGAAGCAGGCCAAGCCAAGCCAAGCCAAGCCAAGCCAAGCCAAGCCAAACCAAGCCACGCCAAGCCAAGCCAAGCCAAGGCAAGCCAAGCCAAACCAAGCCAAACCAAGCCAAACCAATCCAAGCCAATCCAAGCCAAGCCAAGCCAAGCCAGGCCAAGTCCTATATTTAGCTGCTACAGTGCAGCGGCTCATCACTTGTTCAGTTGCGAGATGCGGAAGTGCTGCTGCTGCTTGTGTGTTAAGGCAACTTGGGAACTGTGTGCCCGAGGAAGAATAGGGCACACGCGTGTGACCCCAAAGCTAGGGTATGGGTAGAGCAGGAGGACGGCGGCCATAGCCGCCAAGCTGTAAGCTTACCTGAGTGGGTGTATCCAGGGTCACGATC
>BFEA01000064.1:3551137-3566988 GCA_003427395.1 Chara braunii
CAAACAAAAACAACCACAAACAACACCAACACCAATACCAACCACAACACCACCACCACCAACCACAACAACTACCCCAACACCACCACCAACCACAACAACCCCAACACCCAACCCCAACAAACAACAACAAACAACACCAACCCCAAACACCAACAACAAACAACACCAACACCAACACCAACACCAACACCAACACCAACCACAAGAACACCAACACCAACACCAACACCAACCCAAGCACCCCAACACCACCACCAACCACAACAACCACAACCACAACCACCACCACAACAACAACCAGCACGACCCCGACCACGACCCCGACCCCAACAACAAACAACCCCAACACCCAGCACCAACAAACAACCCCAAACAACAACAACCCCAAAAAACAACCACAAACAACACCAACACCAACACCAACCACAACAACACCACCAGCAACCACAACAACCACCCCAACACCACCAGCAACCACAACAACCCCAACACCCAACCCCAACAAACAACAACAAACAACACCAACCCCAAACAACAACAACAAACAACACCAACACCAACACCAACACCAACACCAACAACACCAAGCACCCCAACACCACCACCTACCACAACAACCCCAACCACAACCACAACCACCACCACAACCACAACCACCACCACCACCACAACAACCAGCACGACCACGACCACCACCACAACAACAACAACAACCACAACCACCACCACCACCACCACCACCACCCCAACCACCACCACCCCCACCCCAACCACCAACCCCAACCCCAACACCCAACTCCAACAACAAACAACCCCAACACCCAACCCCAACAAACAACCCCAAAAAACAACCACAAACAACACCAACACCAACACCAACACCAACCACAACACCACCACCACCACCACCAATCACAACAACCACCCCAACACCACCACCAACCACAGCAACCCCAACACCCAACTCCAACAAACAGCAACAAACAACACCAACCCCAAACAACAACAACAAACAACACCAACACCAACACCAACACCAACACCAAGCACCCCAACACCACCACCAACCACAACAATCCCCAAAACAATCACAACCACAACCACCACCACCACCACAACAACCAGCACAACCATGATGACCCCAATAACAAACAACCCCAACACCCAACCCCAACAAACAACCCCAAACAACACCAACCCCAAAAAACAACCACAAACAACACCAACACCAACACCAACCACAACACCACCACCAACCACAACAACCACCCCAACACCACCACCAACCACAACAACCCCAACAAACAACCCCAACAAACAACAACAAACAACACCAACCCCAAACACCAACCCCAAACAACACCAACACCAACCACAACAACACCAACCCCAAACACCAACCCCAAAAAACAACCACAAACAACACCAACACCAACACCAACCACAACAACACCACCACCAACCACAACAACACCACCACCAACCACAACAACCACCCCAACACCACCACCAACCACAACAACCCCAACACCCAACAACAAACACCACCAACCCCAAACACTAACCCCAAACAACACCAACACCAACCACAACAACACCAACACCAAGCACTCCAACACCACCACCAACCACAACAACTCCAACCCCAACCCCAACCCCCACCACCACCACAACAACCAGCACGACCATGACGACCACGACGACAACAACAACCCCAACCCGCACCCCCACCACAACAACCAACACGAACACGAAACCAGCACCACGTTGACGACCACAACAACAACAACAACAACGTCCTTTGGACTACTTTCCCTCTCACACTACTTTGGACCACTTTCCCTTCTTTCTTTTTTCCTTTGCTTTTTCTTTCGGTTTCCTGATCCGCTCCAGACTGGTGCTGCTGTATGCAAGAACAGTTGTGAATTAAATTATACTTCCGAGTTACACCCAACCGCAAACGACAGCAAAAAAGTGCAGAAAAAGGCCAAAAGAAAACCGGAAAACCTGTTGTTTGTAGTACTTCGTAGTATAAATGAAGAATAGCGTTCCCCATGCGCGCAGAAGCCCATGCAAAGACAGACGGAAAGAGGACCAACTACTTATCTATGGGATACAAATATTGCCAAAGTGTTGTTTATCACTTTTAGAAACACAACAACAACTTTGCACTGCTGCAAGCAATTCAGCTTTGAAAGAAGCAAAAAAAACTTGAATTCGGTAATTTACTAGGCTGGGCCCCAGGCCGCCCGGCGGCCTGGTCGTCGCCAGAGTGGGGAACCGTGGGGAGCTGCACGAGTTGGGAACCGGGCCCAATGTCCCTCATAATAACAATTTGAGGCCGGGGTTCTCACAGTCTACCCGAAGGCTGGGACCATTACCCAGTTTTGCTTACGGGTCGGAACCCGAGGGGACCAACCCCCTAAGGCGTCCTATTGGTCCCCTAGACACACCAGCGGAAAACACGGGAACAAACAGGACAACAATCGAACTTTAGCGCCCCTAAGGCGGGCCGCGGGAACTAAGTTCCAGCGGGCCAAATGACGCTTCCTCCAAACCCCACCAGCCACTTTCTACTGCCTTCCTACTGTGGAAATAGAACCAAGCACCTAGGTACTAATAGTTTAACTTTGTTTTTGGTGAAGTACAGTTTCCAAAAAAAAAAAAAAAAAAAAGGGCGACAGCCTTGGGATATCGTGATTGAATCATTGAACTGACCTGTCCTATCTGGGACGATCTGAAGGATGTTTGGTGTCAATGTTAGGCGCCGGCCGTTTGGTTATTCGGGTTACTTATAATGAAGTTTTAACTTTTAAGTAAGCCTGGAATAAGAGTTGTCTGCTGGAGATTGATGATGTGTGCAGATTAGGATGAGGAATGGAAGAAGATGGTGGTGAGGCGAATGAGAATGGTTTTTTTGAAGAATAAAAGTATCGGTGATTTGCTGCTTAATTTTAGATCTTCTGCTAAAGAACCGGAAGTGTGTTGCACATGCTTGGCAATTACGAATAGATTTCCACGTATGGATGGAAATATTTCAAATTTGTTTTCGTCTCAATGGTCTTGAAGAAGTGCGGCATTGGCTGCGCATGTGTGTTGCACATCCTTGGCAATTATGAAGAGATTTCCATGTATGGATGGACAAATTCAAATTTGTTTTCGTCCCAATGGTCTTGAAGTGCGACATTGGCTGCGCAACAATAAGAAGATCACCCATGTGTTGAGGGTTGATGTTGAGGGACGGTTAAACAGACAGATCATGGGGTCATTTCAGTGTTTGGATTTCAAGGGTGAAATGGGTAAGGTCTACGTGATAAGTAGATCGTATATGCGTCAGTTGGCACTCAATCGTGACGTAGACCCCTGATGAGTCCAGTTCCGCTGTAGGGTCATGCACCGGAGAAGCTCGACGTGGTTACGGATGATACCGGCACGACGTCTAAATGCGGAGCGAGCTCTGCAATGACTTGCTGGTTCCACTGGCCTGTAGCCTCTCTCGTCGAGGCTGTACCATAGGTAGGATAGATTCATGATTTTGTTTGGCTGAGGGCTAACCGAGAGACATGCCTGTAAGGAAAATTCGAGAGGGACATATCCGCAAATTCGAGGAAATAAAGGCCCGTACTAACTAGAATTTAAGGAAAATTCGAGAGGGACATATCCGCAAATTCGAGGAAATAAAGGCCCGTACTAACTAGAATTTCCTACAGCTACCCTAACTGCGAATAGCAGGCCCGGGCTACCCCTAGGACAGACAGGCCCTACGGGCCTAAGGCTGATAGATGGTCCTATAGCCTATAGCCGGGTAGGGGAGAGGCCCTGGAGGCCGAAACTGAACCGGTCGGTCCAGTCAGTCCGGTCTAGGTCGTGTCTAGGCTAGTGTAGGTTATAGATAGGATGAGGACATTGGTTCGGGGCTTTTGGCAGTTGGTACCGTGTACATTGCTGCTGTACAACGCGTGAACTGGAGGTGGTGACAGCTTCGGCGTTGAAGGAGACCGACATAGCCGGACCTTCCGAGCGTCGGACATAGCTGGGGCCTGCGCTGTACTCTCACAGCACGCGGGGCTGTACCGAGGTTAGGGCTATCTGAAGTCTGCTGGAGGCAGAAGAAGTTGGTGCCCTGCTGGACCCTCCTCCTGAGTAGGGTTACAGGGTGTGTGGCACTGCAGCCATGGCTGCAGCTTCTTCCTCAGAGATCATCTTGTCAGGAGAGGTGGCGCTGCTGCAGACTTCCACCCAGGAAGTCATTCGGCACTTCATCATCATCAGACACTGTGGCGTTGGTCTTCTTCTTCATCCTCTGAGAAGCGCTTGGCCTCAGAGGCCTGTTTCAGGGTGGCACTTCCCACTGGAGGCTGTATCTGGGTGGCGCTGGTTGTTTCAGGGTCTCAGGGGGTGGTATAGCGGTTACCCAGGGTGTGGGAAGTGAAGCGCTGCTCATTTCTGAGCAGCGCACCATAGTTCTGGGGTTATTCTGACAATTCGAGACTTTTTATTAAACAGTGTTGATACTGGGTTTGGACTATCATTGCTTCATTGTTTCCTAGATGTGATCTACTCGGCTTTCCTTTATGACTGGTTGTGAGGATTGTGTGGAGTGAATTGCACTTTCAGTGTACTCTGTCATATAGCATGGTCAAGTCTTCTGCTGTGTTTATCTCTCTCTGTGCGGTGTGATACTCCTATCCTCTCCCCTTCCTTCTGTGTATGTATGGGCATGCCTGGTAGTCTCTGTGAGTGAGTGTTGGTCTTCAGACAACAGACAACCAGAATCATAACAATTGGTATCGGAGCGATTGGATCCAGACAGTGAAGTGATTGATGAGTTGGGGCAACTACAACTATCTGGCGAGACACTGGAGTTAGAGTTTCATGGCAATTGGTCATCTTCAGGGTTGGGGACAGTGAGGGTGGTGGTGGTGAGCGTGTGGCAAGAGGTATTGCACAGACGGTGACACACTCCTGTCTAGGGTTGTACAGGAGTGAGTGGCGATTGTTGCTCAGAGGCCTGGGAGGCTCTAAGGAGGCTATTTTTAGTCTGGCGACTCATCTGGAAACTGGCGATTGGTAGGGAAGTGATCCCAAGAGGTTGCAATTTTGGAGTTGGGTCAGGATCCCCAATTTCCAAGCAGCGAAGTGCAGGTTAGAGCAGCGCTGCACTGAGTTCCTCAATTATCAGCATCTGCGAGTCCAAATTCAGTGAATCTGTCACTTGAGGGTGGCGAGATGGGTCTGAGCAGACAGCCATAGTATCAGCATCTGGGAGAATTACTGGATCACCAGGTTTCAAGAAGTTACGTGGGAACACTTGGAAAAATCAGTAGATGAGATTGGCAAGATGGGTCTGAGCAGACAGCCATAGCCAGGGTTTCATTCATCTTCTTCAGAGATATTCTTGAAGTAAGTGTGTTCCTTACTTTACTTTGTGTGGCGATTTTGGGGTTATTTTCAGAATAGCGAAATATGGTATGTCAGTCAGTTGACACTCGAAAATAGAAATTCAGATTGTGGGACAGCATCCAATTTCTCCTACCTATCTTCTTTGACTTCTACTAACCCTGTTTGACCTCCTCTCTGACTCAAATTTCATTTGTGACTGCTTTACAGTGTTGCGATTCATACTGTGTAGTGAATTGCTTGGTTCAGGACCCTGTTGTCGGTGATAATACAAATTTGAATTATGCGCTGCCATAGCTGAAGCTTGGCTAGACTAGGGTCAGTCATAACTTTGGTTCTGTCCGTCAGAATTTAATTATGTCAGTCCCTGGTGAATCGCAATTCACTGTACAATATATGTCTGAAATCACACAATGAGATTTGATGTTCTGAGTCAGTTACACTGATAACTGTAATTCGCCATACCCAGGGTATGACATACAGGGTCATAGAATGGTGAAGTCTATAGGGTAAGTCTAAAAATAGGATACCCTGTAAATCGCTGCACCTGGGTCATCAGTGGATGCCTGTCTAGCCCTCATTAGTCACTCTGTCTAATTGCTAATCAATACTAACCAGTCCAGGACTGCATCCTGCAAGGAATTAATACAGGATTTGTAGTAATTGCATGCAATTGTTGCGTCATGGCAGGGAATGGAAAATCGTGAGATTGATTTTTGTTGAGTGTACTCTAAACTGACCTTGACCCTCAAGCGGTCTGCAGAGACTGAGCACTCACTTGCTCAGACTAACCAACTTCTCCTTTCAGTCAGGTGACAACAATTAGGCGAGTACTGCAGAGAAAACCCAATTCCTGTTACTTCCATCTCTGTCTTCTGATTAATTTTATTTTTTATTTTTATTTTCTGTATTGTGGGCAAATTAAAATGTCGGGTGCAGAAAAGGGTGAACCTTCTGAGGAGAAGCCTCAGATTCCTCTTGACCCCTTAGAGGCTGAACTGCGTGCGCAGGAGGAGAAACTCCGCCAACAGGCACAGGTAGTTGAGGCGCTAAAGGCAGAGTTAAAGAGGACGGAGGAAGCCGCCAAGAAGGAGATGAGAAGGCGGGAGTTGGCAGCAGATGTGGAAAAGGTCAGGGTGAGTGGCAGCTCCAGTCAGTACAATAAGGACATTGCTGAGTTCATCCTTTTGCAGGATGAATTCATCAGTCCTATTTTACTAATTGGGATGTCGGGATCACCAGTCTGGAGGAGAGTATGGCAGAGCATACAAAGCAGTTGAGTGACATCTCCTCCAAACTTGATCGCCTTTTTGTTCATCTGCAGATTCCAACCACCCTGACTGTCCCTACATCGCCTGGGGTCTCTCAAGCAGGACCTCAACAACCCCCACAATCCAGACACACGTCCCCTCCCTCTACACCCAAGTCAACAACACCTTCTCAGCCCTCTGGATCATTAATATGCAGCGCCCAAGCTGACACCTCCACCTATGTTCTCTGGCGAGGACCCAAAGGCGGATGTTGCAGATTGGGTCACTGCACAGCGAACCTACCTAAGTGGGTTCAAATGTGACGAGGACGTGAAGGTGAGTGCCATCCTCGCTCGCTTGGAGAGGACTGCACTGAAATAGTGCACCTCTACCTCCAACAAGCAGGGGATGGAGATGGCTGATTGGGCACAGAGGCCGGGGGTGGCTGGTTTTCTGCAGGCTGTGCAGGATAGGTTTGCAAATAAGGAGCAGGCAAGGAAAGCAGCAAACAAAATTTTGCGCCTGGGCCAAAAAAATTTTGACGGCTCCTTGTCTAAACTTTATTCCACCTTTGAGAGTCTAACGTCGACTCCTGGGTTGGAGATGCGTGAGCAAGATCTGCTCATCCATTTCGTGAGAGCAGCGCCTGAGCAATACCAACTTGCTCTTTTCTCTCAGGGCCACAAGGATTGGCAGTCCTTTGGCAAAGCAGCCCTGGACTTGGAGTCCAAACTCCATGTTCAGGAAGCACCTTCTAAAGGAAGGGAGGGACCCTCCTCAAAGGGGCGTAGAAGGAGGAAGGGTGCCCTCTTTGCTGCAACTTCGAGTTCTGATGATGATGCAGCATCCCAGGGTGGGACCCCTCAATCTGGGACTGCTACCTCATCTGCTGCAGATCCAACTGTTCTTGCCCTGGCTGATGCTTTGATGGGCATGGCAAGGGGTAAAGCCCCAACCCAGAAAGCATCAACCAACTGCAAGGGGAAAGGTAAGGGACGTGCCTCTTCCCCTGGTGCCCAGAGAGTTCCATTACCACGAGACGTCCGCTGGCCGGCTGACCCCCTTGATCCTTCCACCTTCCCCTGGCATGCACTCAGGATCCAGGAGGGAGTTTGGAGGAAGAGGAAGGTCCAGGGGTGTCTGCTTGAGATGCGAGGGGGACCATTTCCTGAAGGACTGTCCTAGCATGCCTCGCAGGTCTACAAGCAACTCTAGTTAAAAAAACTAGAGCAGAGAGAGGTGGAAGCAGCAACTCCTTCCACCAGTGCTGATTCACCTTCTGACGAAGAGGAATCTTCACCTTTTCATGCTGATTTTTTCTGTGGAGTTGCATCTTCAGGGTACTTCACTTTTGCGGACTCTGAGTTGGATGAGACGTGGGAGGAGGATGAGACCCAGAGCCTTGTTGATCTCTGCTTGTCCTTGCAAGAAAGAAAGAAGCACAGGTCAGACCTCACCGGCTTCGACCCTTCATCCTGGGAGCCAAGTTCAAAGGGCTCTTGGACTGTGGGTCTACTTGCAATTTTATATCTCCCAAGACAGTCAGCAAGCTGCACTTGGACCAGCGACTGGTAAAATTGTGACAGCCTATCGAGGTTCGCATAAACGACTCATCTACAGTCAAGATCACTACTGTTGTCAAGGTTTTACCTGTAAATTTTGACAAGCAGGGGGAAATCAGGCATCACCTAAATTTCTATGTGTTCTCTGATGTCCCCTTTGACCTTGTGTTCTCTATGCAACGACTTAGTGCCACCAACCCCAGGATCGACTGGCGGACTCCTAGGGTTGAGCTACCTGACCGGCATGGGGTCTATCGCCCTTGTATGCTTGCTGACGAGTACCATTCGACCAGTAGCTGCTATTGCATGTGTGCTCGCAGTTTTATGCGTTTCTCACGCCAGACTGACCACACACGTCTGTTTGTGGCTTATGTCAAACAGACTGATGTGGAGACTGCTCCCTGTCCCTCGCAGATTCAGCAGGTTGTTGATCGGTTCTCATATCTTATGCAGGAGCGTACTGGACTTGTCCATAGGCAGACCAAACATAAGATTGAGCTCCTGCCTAGTTCAGTCCCTCCCAAGGGTCCAGTCTACAGGATGTCCCCTGCTGAACTTGACGAGCTCAGGAAACAGTTAGAGACCCTAACCAGCAAAGGTTGGATCCGGCCCAACACATCTGAATTTGGGGCACCAGTTCTCTTTGTTCCAAAGGAAAATGGTGAGTTCAAAACACGCGTGGACTATAGGGGTCTCAACAAGATCACGAGGAAGTCTACAGAGCCTCTTCCTCGTATCGATGATCTGTTGGATATGGTGCAGGGCTGCACTATCTTCAGCAAGATCAATCTCAAATCTGGCTATCACCAAATTGAGATGGCTGAAGGCGATGTCCACAAGATAGCCTTCAAGACTAGGTATGGTACTTATGAGTACCTGGTCATGCCATTCCAAACAGAGATGCACCGCATACTCAGGCCTTACCTAGGCAAGTTCGTAGTTGTCTATCTGGATGATATCATGGTATTCAGTCGTTCTGTTCAGGAGCCTGCGCAACATCTAGCTCTGGTCCTCCTGGCCTTACATGATAACCAGTATAAGATTAACAGGGAGACATCCTCTTTTGGAATTCCCTTTATGGTCTATCTGGGTCATGCCATTTCTGGAGAGGGGTTAGCTCCTGAGGCAACGAAAGTTGCTACTGTTCAGGATTGGCCAATGCCTGTTAACATTCGTGATGAGTGGTCTTTCTTGGGTCTTGCATCTTACTACAGGAAGTTCATTAAGAACTTATCCTCCATTGCAGCACCCCTGACTGACCTCACAAAGAAAGACACCTTCTTTCTTTGGACATCAGAGTGCCAGGAGGCTTTCATACGTCTCAAGGAGGTCTTGATTCGTGCCCTTGTTCTGAAGTTACCTGACCCTACCTTGCCTTTTGTGCTCACCACTGATGCTAGTCAGTATGGTGTAGGGGCGGTACTTCAGCAGGATGATGGGAATGGTCTGCAGCCAGTCAAATACATGAGTAAGAAGATCAAAACAAAGAAGTTGCAGGACTCTACGTATGAGAAAGAACTTTATGCTCTTGTGTCAACGCTCAAGCATTGGAAGCACTTCCTCCTAGGCAGGCACTTCAAAATCTTTTCAGATCACTCCACCCTTCAGTGCATGAAGTCCCAGGAGAACTGAATGACAAGTTTTCCCACTATATTCAGTTTATTGACTTGTTAGACTTTGAACCGAAGCACAAGAAGGGCTGCTACAACCGTGTGGTAGATGCCCTCTCTCGTAGGCCTGACGCTCTCTTTCTGATCTTCTTCACCCATTCCTTTGGGAAAAAGACTCGACAGACCATGGCCCGTCTGCTGCCCCAAGACCCGATTTTTAAGCCCATAGTGAGAAATCTCCAAGATGATCCTGCCTCTAAACCAGGATGTACTCTGGTTTCAGATATGCTGTATACTTGCAGCAGAGGTGAGGAATGCATGTACATTCCCCAGGACCGCAAGCTGAGAACACTTCTGATGTTAGAATGTCATGATGCTCGTGGTCATTTTGGTGCCCTCAAATCGTATGCAGCCCTGTCACAACGCTTCTTCTGGAAGGAGATGAGTGGCATGCTGCACTATGTGGAAACTTGTGAGTTATGCCAGAGGAATAAGGTAGTTCGCCGACCTCCCCTTGGCTTACTCAAACCCCTACCCATCCCTAAAGCACCTGCACAGTCAGTGTGTATCAACTTTACTGATTTGGGTAGGACCACACCTTGTGGTATGCGTCAGGTTATGGTATGTGTGGACCATTTTTCCAAACATGCAGAGTTCATCCCCTTACCAGTTGAGGCCCGTGTTCCAGCCGTTCAGGCGGCTTTTGCTGACAGGTGGGTTACACACCATGGACCACCCACCTCGATAGTCATTGACCGAGATCCCAGATTTTGCAGCAATGAATGGCAATCCTACTGTAGGGATTACCTTCATTCTCGTTTGGATATGACATCCGGTCGTCATCCTGAAGCCAATGGTCAGGCTGAAGTGATGAACCAAATTCTATTTCAGCTGCTGCGTCCTGTGATCAGTCGAGATCAGTAGGACTGGGATCTCCATCTCGGTCGTGCACAACTTGTGTATAACACGTCTCTACACTCCTCTACAAGCTTTACAGCCTACCGGTTGCATTGGGGTCGTGAGCCACAACAGCCGCTCGACGATGTCATCGACAAGGCTACTCCCACATTGACGCATGGAACTGTAGAGTTCACCAGACGTTACCGTGTGGACATTGAGTGCGCCCGTGCCAACCTACTTAAAGCCCAAAAGACTATGATTTAGCAGGCTAACCGGCACAGACGTCACTCTACTATTCGCACAGGTGACTGGGTGTGGGTACTCATTTCTGAGTTGTTACGAGAGGAGGACATTTCTCCTAAGCTGCTCCCATGATACATGGGTCCATGGCAGGTCTTAGATAAAGCGGGAGTTGATCCTTTTGGATCATCCTGTACAGTGGATGTCCCTCTGCATCTACAAACCTACACTGTCTTTTATGCATCTAAGTTGTTGTTGTTCACATCAGCTAATGCATTCCCAGATAGGCCCCCTCAATTTGGTCCTCCGATCCCTGGTAAGGGATATGGGTTGGAATCAATTGAGGATGAGTCAGGTACACGCCCAGACAAAGAGTACCTTGTGAAGCCTCCCTACGAGCCGCATACTGAAGATCGATGCTTTACTCGCAAGGAACTTCTTAAAACGGCTAAGTCTGTTGTCCTCAAATATGAGGCAGCGCAGAATGGAGAACCCCTTCGACGCTCTGCACACCTACGCCCCTAGCTTGGAGGTCCTTGCTCCGGGGGAGGGTAGGTCTGCAATGACTTGCTGGTTCCACTGGCCTGTAGCCTCTCTCATCGAGGTTGTACCATAGGTAGGATAGATTCATAATTTTGTTTGGCTGAGGGCTAACCGAGAGACCTACCTGTAAGGAAAATTCGAGAGGGACATAACTGCAAATTTGGGAAAATAAAGGCCCGTACTAACTAGAATTTCCTACAGCTACCCTTACTGCGAATGGCAGGCCCGAGCTACCCCTAGGACATACAGGCCCTACAGGCCTAAGCTGATAGACGGTCCTATAGCCTATAGTCGGGTAGGGAGAGGCCCTGGGGGCCGAAACTGAAACGGTACTGGTCGGTCCAGTCAGTCCGGTCTAGGTCGTGTCTAGGCTAGTGTAGGTTATAGATAGGATGAGGACATCGGTTTGGGGCTTTTGGCAGTTGGTACCGTGTACATCGCTGCTGTACAACGGGTGAACTGGAGGTGGTGACAACTTCAACGTTGAAGGAGACCGACATAGCCGGACCTCCGAAGCGTCGGACATACTTGGGGCCTGCGCTGTACTCTAATAGCATGCGGGGCTGTACAGAGGTTCGGGCTTTCTGAAGTCTGCTGGAGGCAGAAGAAGTTGGTGCCTTGCTGGACCCTCCCCCGTAGTAGGGTTACAAGGTGTGTGGCGCTGCAGCCATAGCTGCAGCTTCTTCCTCAGAGATCATCTTGTCAGGAGAGGTGGCGCTGCTGCAGACTTCAACCTGGGAAGTCATTGGGCACTTCATCATCATCAGACACTGTGGCGCTGGTCTTCTTCTTCATCCTCTGAGAAGCGCTTGGCCTCAAAGGCCTGTTTCAGGGTGGCGCTCAACAACACTTTTGAGCGACAGGAAGCTTGTTCCAAAAGTGTTGTTGTCATCATCATGAATCTTGAGCAGACAACTCTTATTCCAGGCTTACTTAAAACTTCATTATGCAATAACCCGCTCAAATATGCCTATGTCATCGGCCAAGGGGGCCACCCACAGACCACAGTTCGGCCTCAACAAGGCCCTGCATCCAACTGTGAGAAACAAGGCCCCTGAAACGAGGCTTCAGAGGCCCTGCGCTCGACAGTTGACCGAAGTCAACTGTAACTCGGAATATTGAGGCTAAGGAGTCAAAGTCTGCACGGACCTCAGTCCAGGCCACCGATCAGACACACACGTGGCTGTACGGAGGTATCAATGCAACATTTGGTCCAAGTGGAAGTTTGTAACTGTACGCGATTAAGGCCATCGACTGTGAGTCAATTTGAGCCTTTGTACGTGAGAGACCAGAGGCTGGTCAACGACGTCAACACTATTTATTGACCCAGCCCCTGGGGGTCAACATTCAGTCCTGGACTTGCCGCTTGACGCTGGCACGAAGCTGGTTGGATGCTGCCTTGATGCTCGCAAGATGCTGGCATTGTGCGACGACGACGCGAGACTACTGCATTGCGCCTGGTGCCTCTCTGCTTTTGGGCGCCAACAGTCTTCTTGGTAGCTGACGTGGCACTTGCCACGCTGTCTTCGACATTGCTGATGTGGCGCATGCCACACAGTCTTCGGTACAGATTGGGGAGTCAACGAGAAGGGTGATCAGGGCTTGTGAGATTGGGTCGTGAGAGAGAGAGAGAGAGAGAGAGAGAGAGAGGAAACTTACATGTGATGATGATGTTGACATTGCGCGGTGCTGTGAAGTCTTCATGAGATATCAGTGCCTACATGGCACTATGCTGTGATAGAATCTTGTCAGACTTGTTCTGGGATACTATTTGCTGATGTGGACGAGGGGAAGCGCCAGAAGGAGGACTGGTATATGAGGGGTTTTTATCTCTGATGACATTGATGGTTACTTTCTCTTCCACACACTAAGTCTATTCCTCCCTCGTATCAGCTTCGTCCTATGGTTATGAGACATTGTACGACCGATCACATTTCATGATTATTGGAGACATGTATCAGCACCGAGTCATCTTGTATGTCGACACTTGACGAGTTTCTCTCCTGACTGGGTCTGATACCAATGTTACGATCCTGGCCAATTTCGAAGTATACATTCATCAGAAAGTACAATGTCGTCCAATATGCAAAAATAAATGAATGAACTTGAGAGGAGAGAAAGGGAAAGAAGAAGAAGAAGAAGTAAGAAAGAAGAAGTACGAAAGAAGAAGAAGATGATGTACACCAGCATAGACCAAAGATAAGGCTCTTCTTCTTCGCCAACCAATCTCCTCCTCCTTATCCCGTCCCCTACTTATTCAAACAAGAAATAACAATAATAATGTTGAATGGCTGAACGAGAATCAATGTCTGAATCCCACCTCTACTGCAGGCACAACATGAGGTCCACCATAGCCATGGCCACCCTTCTCCTTCCTCTCAAATGTAGGCTGAGGCTATGGAGAACTATTGAGGGCTAACCCTCCTATCCAAAGGACAACCCAAGGCAACTATGTCGCTGCTTTCCTGTGCAAAGGACAACGCAAAGCAGCTATGTCGTTGCTCACTAGGCCACCATGCCTGTCTCTGCCCCGAGCTTCCTTGGTGCGGCACTACCCGACCGGAGGTCTTCCAGATGCAGCGCCTAACAAGGTGATGAAGATGGTGTTCACCATAGCCAGGTAGGTACCTCGCCACTCTCCTCCTTAGTCCCCTTCTCCCTCCTTCTCCTACCGGTAGAGCTCCACCATACCCAAGGTGGAAGCTCCCGGCTTCTTCATCCTAGCAGCCCTATAGTGCCCAACGCTACTCCAGCCAGCGCTCCAGCAGCGTGTTGCCAAACTTGCACACTGAAGAATGAGGCCGGGCTCTTCCCTCGGCCTCTTGATATAGCGGCCTACTTGCCTCTTGGGCGGCGACTTCCAGGCCGCGCTGCCTCCCAAGCAACCGGTACCTCCTCCCTTTCTGAGGGAAACATCATTGCAGACTCTGATATTGCACGTGCAAGCTCTAGACTCAGACTGGATGGACTGGTACCGGCCTAGACCTAGCCTACCGCTACTGGGCCTCTAAAAATGCCAACTTTGTGTTCTTCTGCTCAGCCTCGAGTACGCGATACTTCTACTGCTACTGGGTGCGGTACCGGCCTACTTGCTACTTGAGTGTTTGTCCGCTGCTCTAAGCACCGCGGGCCCCTGGCTCCGCAACTTGAGTGTTTTCCCTCTTACAAACCTCAATGCCACGGCCACAGGTAAGTACCGGGCTTGCCAAACACGCAAGTACCCTTGCCGGTCACACACACACTCATACCGACAAGCACTCAGACAGGCACGCAGGTCAACAAGCACGCACACACAAAGACTTGGAAAACTCAGCAAAACGTGGGAATCTCAGCAAGGCATCCATTCCATCGGCAGAACTCCAAAAATCAGCAGTGTTCTCAATCTGTGTTACGACAGGTCATTACACTACCCCCCCCCTCTCAAGAGCGAGGTCCCTTCGAGCGAGTTACTCACTCAGAGTCCCTGCATAATGCATCATAGGCGTAAATGGCAAAGAGAGATCGCGTAGGTTCCGTAGGAGTAAGGGTAGTTGTGAATCTAGGTTGCTGTTCGGAGCTAGTCAGTCGTTCATATGCGTTGACGACTCGCGGGGCCCCCCTTGACGACTCGTGGGGCCCTCTGCAGCAAATCTTTCTTAGCAATCCAATAAAAGTCATTCAATGGGTGGCATAGAAAATGAACTTTACATTGTCTGTTTCTCCCTTTTCCACTGTGCTCGACAATTCTATCAACCTCGTGACCGCCCTTGATTGCGCGAGGAATCATTGATTCTCGATACGGAAGAGTTTCCGGTGGTTCATACGGGAATAACTTCGACGCGTGAGAGATTGGGTACGTGCGCAGATGAGGAGGCACGTCGATCGTGCAAGGACCAAATGAATCATCCCCTACTTGGTTCAACACCTTCCACGGACCATAGTACTGAGGAAGAAGTTTTCGTGATGCTCCTTCAGAAAACTCAGACATTTTGACCCAGACATAACTTCCCACTGTAAAGGTTCAGGCTGGCGCTTTTTGTTAGCATGTTTAATCATGGCATTGTGTTGCCTTTCCATAGCTGCGACATCAACTTTGAGCAAGCGATCAAACTTAGCACTGTAGCCTGGCTGACCAGGTGTTAGGTCAGGTGGCTGGTCAAGAAACAGATAGGATAGGGGATTGTGAATTTGCCACCCAAGGTGCAGCAGATTAGGTGTCATCCCTGTGGAGGAGTGTATGGAGTTGTTGTACAGTCCTTGCACAATCGGCAATTCCTCATCCCAAGAGTTCTGATCAGGCACAATTAGAGCTCGGAGAAGTTGGATCACAGTCTGGTTGACCTCCTCGGCCAGTCCATTGGCTT
>BFEA01000064.1:3567228-3586177 GCA_003427395.1 Chara braunii
CAATTCCTCATCCCAAGAGTTCTGATCAGGCACAATTAGAGCTCGGAGAAGTTGGATCACAGTCTGGTTGACCTCCTCGGCCAGTCCATTGGCTTCGGGATGTCGGGCAGACGTCATCTTGAGTTTGATGTCATAGATCTGGGAGGTGAAGTCCTTCCAATCTGCACTTATGAACCTAATGTCCCGGTCACTAACAAGAGTTTTCTGGGGCCCACATTGCAGAATGTACCTTTTGTGAAACTCCTTGATCACAAGGTTAGTTGGGGCGTGAGGTGGTAATGGGATCAAATTCAAAAACTTTGAAAAGCAGTCAATGATCACCATGACTTGTGAATATCCGTTCCTGCTCTTTTTTCCCATGTCCGTGAAGTCGATGGTAAGAGACTCACCCAGGCCATCAGGAATAGGAAGAGGATGCAGCAGCCCATAGGGCTTCTGCCGAGATGGTTTGATGCGTTGACAGACTTCACACTCAGCCACAAACTTTCGTGTCGTTTCTTTCATTCTAGGCCATACAAACTTTTGCAATAGACTTTTGTATGTCTTTTCAAAACCCAAGTGTCCACTCCGGCCATGAGGCAAGTCCAAGAAGTGAGTACGGATAGGCTCATGGTTGGGCACACACAGTCGGTCGTACTTCCCGTTGTAGGTGTGAATACCCTTACAAGGGTATCCGCCCTGGTTTTTGCAAGTGACAGGAAATAGGTTTCGTTTAAAGTTTAAGTATTCCGCGCGGGGCGCGGCTGCGTTCGTGATTTACGTCAGGCTGGATGGTTGACTAGAGCAAAGAGTGTGTGGGAGCGCAGACTTCAGGCGCGCGTGATCTGTTTTCCCTTTGATGATCGTGAAAGTCGGCGTTGGTCGCCGGCCAGATCTTTTATTTCTGATCAAACTAGGATTAAAAAGATTATGTCTCGTTTGATTGATGCGCTTGCCTGTGACTTGTGCGTACATGCGGAGAACGACATCGACAATGAGGCGACCTTGAAGTATTTTCAGTAAGATTCGCGTGTTGCAAAGTACCTGTTTATTTAGGTGTCCGTTAATACTAGACCCAACCTTGGTCTTGTCGCTATTGGTTATGACATCGGATTTTCATCAGAGAAGTTCAGGGATCGAGATTGAGTGGCGACGACGCGGGGATATTAGAGTTACGCACAGGAGACCGAGCGGTTGAGGGCCCGACGGGGCTATCCCCCTTGGTTTTGACGTCAGCGGCGTTGGAATGGGGCTGGCATTTTCTTTTTCCTCGATTCGTCATATTCTAACGATTAAAAATTTCTAAATATTTTATTATCCAATGTCGTAATATTATTACTTTTATGCTCCAGGCGTTTTCTTGGCTCGAACGAGGCGCCAAACTTTTAAGGCCGTCACGGCAGTCAAGGGTTTTGAGCGTGCATCCCCCTGTGTTTTGACCCGCGGGTTTTTGTGTGTTCGAGATGCTGGCGAAAAATTCTCAACCTTGCTCGTCCGGAAGTCGGACCGAGGAGCCTCGACGTGGGTACGGGCCAAGGAGTGATTAGCCCATAAGGCTGAAGGGGCCTGTTGCGGGCCTACCATCCGCTGACCAGCCGTCTGCGATGGGAGGTTGGGTGTGAGCATGCCCCAAGCTGAGAGCAAGGGGTAAGGACAGTGGCCGTAGTGCCCAGGCTGCTATTCATACGACACCCTTCTCCACGTAAGGCGCGCAACGCGCCCTTAATACGGGATTTCCACATGTCCTAGGACCAATTGACCCATGACCAAGCGCTGATTCAGGTAACCGACCGGAGACTTACCTATCGACAGTGAGGCAAGGGGGGAGAGCATAGGTGATAGGGTGTGTGGAAAAGATCCGCTGGTGAAAGCACGTAGCGGTTTAAACGTGGCATTCGTATGACGGATCTGAGTATAGAGATGAGAGACTTATCGAATCGTAGTGGTTCTCTCGTCCAACATTTTTTTTGCGCAGGCGGATGGGCGCATCATGTAGTGTTGAGCGCTACCGATCATTACCAACAACGGGGAATTGCGTGAGCCGCAGGAAGAAATTTGGAGCCACGACAGTAACCGCGGTGAAGGCAAAAGGAATCAAGACCGGAGAGTGCGCCCGATGCACACAGAGAAGGAAGTGAGTGGCGACGAGGAGGACGACGGGCAAACGCAATTTTGACAGAGAAGGACAAGAAATTCTCTCTCGTTCGGAGGGCGATTTCGGCGCGAGGGGAGCTGATTTTGGGGTATTTGGGTAGGACCAACCGAATGGTGACACTAGAATTAGTAGAAGGTTAGTAAATCGAGAGCTAGAGAAGAAATGGAGTGCGCAGGAGAGTCGAGGTAACGATTATGGTAGGAACGAAGTTTGTCTAGCTCGACCGTTCCGCGAGTCGATTGGTAGCGTTAGTTTGACGTATAGACCATTAGGAAAGGAGGTAATATAAATTTTTACTGCGTGAGAGTGCCGGGTGTGTAGAAGTGGAGGGAGCGGACGATGGAATCCTTACTCGATCGTCGATAGGTTCAAGTGAGTAGAGATGTTATTCCAGGGTTACAAGGTAGAACGACCCAGACTTGAAGTCAAAGTTAGTTGCGGGATGGTCAGAAAGAAGTCAGTGCAAAGATAGACTGTGCGGAAAGGCGGTGATAGTGGTCATTACTCGGCTCGATACGTAAGAAGTGGCGGATGTATCTGGCCATATTTTGCGATCGATTCACAATTTTTTCTCATTTCAATGCGCTTCGGGTGGTAGTGTCTTTCATTCAAAGTCGACTCTGCTCATCCTTGAGTAAGAAAGAGAGGGAGAGAAAGCGTTGGGAAAATAAAGGTGAGGAGACGGACTAACCTGGCCGATGGAAGCCATGCGCAATACTGCGCCGACAACCCCCATGTTCGGCCGGAGGTTTCACTTCGGGATTAGTGCGCCTCGTCGAGAGAAGTAAGCGTGTAGTAGGCCACAAGGGCGGAGACCAACCTTGGGTCGTTGCCTCACTCATCCCATCAATCCGAGTCAGAAAGGGTTACCTTGAAAGTTGGCGTATGGGAGGTGCCGAAGTAGAGTTACGGTGCCAACCAGAGAGCGGGCACGCGAGCGGGGCAAAGCATACTCACTTGGCTAGGGCGTATCCGGGATCACAAAAAGGGAATAACAACCAAAGAGTCGGGCGTGGAGCCAGCAACCTCCCTCTATCTCGCTACGTGAAAGACAGTGAAGTGGGGGTCGTGTCTTTCCCCCGAGTGAGGCGAGCTCATCTCATTGGGCGAAAGGGTGAGGGAACAGTAGCAGGCCTGAGGAGTCGCCTGCCGGCCAAAAAATTGCTCACTAAACTAAGAGGAGTGGTTGCGGCTGAGCCACGGAGTTTAGGAGTTCACTGATTGGATAAACATGCTTCTCATTCTGCCGTGTCAGGCGGTATGAATCTGGTAGAAAGACTGGCCAACTAATTTGAGTGATGCCCAATCCCTTGGAAGGAGTGGAGCGGGAGGTAAGTTGCGGGCTTGCGGGCTTATAAGTGGCCAGTGACGTTCGGTCACGAATTGCGGCGGATTGAACTTGTGAGAAGGAAGGAAGGGATGGCTGTTGCATAGCCTTTGCAGTTTTGTGACTATCAGACGTTACCACTGCTCGCTGACTGTCCAACACAGTCTTAAGGTGCAGTTGTGGTGCCTCGGCTGAACACACCAAGTTCGTGCTACGCAGTGCATTATGACTCTTGTTGTACTATCGCGTTATGCATTACTGAGCACGGTACCTTGCTGCTATGCACGGTTGGTGTGCGCACAATAGTCAAGTTGAATGTTACTACGGTTTATCCGTGTTTCGCACAGAGCACAGAATTTGCGGAAGCTTATTGTTGCAAGTTGGTAGGTCGCTAGAGAGTCTAAATAAGCGGTGGGATATAAGATTGACCAAGGTTGCTGTGTATTTGGCCATCATTGCGGGGCCCTCCGGTGATTGGAGATTACGAGGCCCTCTCCCGGGAGTTGAGTCGGTCCCTCTCTTGTATCTCGAGAGTCTGAAACCCCTTACTTTTGCCCTTCTCAGTCTCAGTCTAATCCTGATCAGAGAGGAAGGTGGCAGGCGGGATTGCAACCCGTAGGACCGCAACAAGACTCTGTGGGGAGTCTTCTCTAATTAAAAGTAAACTTGTGGCAAGAAGGGCGGGTTGGATCTTGAGCTAAAGTTGATCGGTTCAACTATATGCAACCTTAAAAAACTAAGTGCTTGACTGAAAGCAGATTACGGGATTGCATCTGGGGGAAGGTTGGGAGGAAGGCAGTTTTGCTTGTCTGGCTTGGTCAACTAAAGGTTGGCTCCATAAGTTTGGGGAGGCCCAGTGCTATGTTTATTTTTGAATTGTCTGGAGAACCATACATGTTCCATAAGTTTGGGTGGTCTGGTTTCTCTGACTTGTGAGGGCTGACTATGATTGACTTTTCAGGGACCAAGCATGTTCCATAAGTTTGGGTGTGGCTTGATTGCCTTGTTTACTTTGGGTTTCTTTCAGTTTCTTTTGGTCCTGAACGAGGAGGTCTGAGCATGTTCCATAAGTTTGGGTGGCCCAGCCTCTTCCTGCTTTGGCTTTAAAAGAAAGAATCAGGCGGAGGACCAGACATGTTCCATATAAGTTTGGGTGGTCTTGGTCGAATGCCACGCACATGCTGGAACCAAAAGGTTATAAATTAACTATACTTTATTATTATTCTATTTATGAACAGGCTAGTCAGACAGTGTTCCATAAGTTTGGGTGGTCTGACTATAGCTTATCACAAACTGAAGAGAGTATTGATTAAAAGTAAATTTGTGGTAAGAAGGGGCAGGCTGGATCTTGAGCTGAAGTTGATCGGTTCAGCTATATGCAGCCTTAGAAAACTAAGTGCAGACAATTATATATAACTTGGCTATTTTAAACAGTTCAGGGCGACAAGGGTGGCCTAGTCATGTGCCCAAGGAGGAGAAAAGTTGTTGTGCCCTGTGTTTGTGTATATTCAATGGCTAAGCTAGACATGTTCCATAAGTTTGGGTGGTCTAGCTTTATGCCTTATGTAAGTTGGGGATAAAGGGATAAATCATCTGAAGGATTACGAACTATTGTCTGATGAGGTTGACTTGGGGATGGTGAGAGTAATTACCTTTGTGGTTTGGTCTTGCATGTAGCTAAATGAGGTTGCTACTTAGTCTGAGTTTCAGTTTTAACAGGTAGTTGTTTTAGTTGCTCGCCACGTGCTAGAGTCATAGGAGTTAGTTCAATTTTTGCATTTTCTGAGCTAACTTTCTTTTACTTAGGTCAAATCTCGCATTTTCTGGGATCATTTTTTTATATACTTGGCTTTGTATAAATCTTGGCAAGCTACTTTCTCTACGGGAAGCACTGCCAAAATTTATGCAAATCCAAGGAGTTAGTCAAATTTTGGATTTTCAAAGTTCAAGGCGTCTAAATTTCATATATGGCTTAGTAGAAGTCTGGAAAGCCTCCTTTTCTAAAGGGAGTGATGCCCAAATTTTTACTAATTCATGGAGTTAGACAAAACTGGACCTTGAGGAGCCAAAGTTATCTTAGTTTCTGAACTTAGCTTTGTATAAATCTTGGAATAACACTTTTTTTAAGGCAGTGTTGCTGAAATTCCGACAAATCTAAGAATCGGTTAAATTTTGTCTTGGTTGAACTCAAGTTTTGGTTTTGAGTTCATATTTGAGTTAGTATAATTATGGAAAGTCTGTTTTTCTAAAGGGAGTGATGCCCAAATTTTTACTAATTCAGGGAGTTAAACAAAATTTGACCTGCTAGAGTTAGAGATTATTTCAGTCTTTATATTCGAGCTAGTATAAAATATGAAAATGCATTTTTCCTAAGGGAAGCACTGCCGAAATTTTCTTAGTTTAAAGGAGATAGGTTATATCTTCACAGGTGGCGATTCTGGTGATCCACTCTGTACGAAGGAGATTCTGTCGGGATATACCTTTGCTTTGGGCACTTGCTTAGGGGTAGACTGAGGCTTAGTTAAGTAAAATGATTCTTGGTGAGATCGTGATATGGAGATTACTCTCGATTTGGACTCATAGATTTAGCTTGGGGATTTGCCTGTCTTGTGTTATAGGTCCTCTTGAACGTTTGATTCGAAATCAGAACTAGATTCAGCTTGATCCTACAAGGATCACCTTCTGTTATCACTGATAACAGGTCAGTTGCCGATTCGTCGATCTACGACTCAACTGCAATTCATCCTCAATACTCAACCTAAAAGGCTTTAACCCTGGTGGTTTTTATTGTTTTATTAAGGTTTTCACCCGGACTTTTATTGAATGGCCATTTAACAAAGGTACTGAGTATTTAATTATGGAAGGCTGGACAAAGGTTGGGGTTTGAGTACATGGGCACTACATAGTACGTCATCATCATGACTGCTTGCAAATTCATGCATTGCGAGTCGATATGAGAAGACCCTGCGCCCGCGCGGTTTTATACAAGTCTCGCACGCGTCGCCCATCCGATTTTTCGTATCGAAGAGTTATGGGATGGCTACTAAGGGACTAGGCGTGTTGTCGCGTTGTTTGTTCTGTGTCGTTTTGTATATGTGTGGGTGCGTTTGTATTTTAATTTTCACGTCTTCAGAGTGGTGTGCGTGTGGTGTGCGGGATGCGTCCTATTCGACCGACGACGGGCCGCGCTTGAGACCTCAGCCCCCCAAGGCGTCGGTTCGCGTGCGGGTCCGATAGAGGCGTAAAACCGCGCAAACCCCTTATGCTACAGCGTACGAAAAGCGCCCTCGGTTGGTCCACCTTTGCGATTGCAACTAATTAGCTTTCGTACTGTGGACTAGTAGCTCGGCGAGGATACGCCCACCGAAGGGAGATGACAACTCCCGTAAGGTGGAGGTAAGTCGTGCCTCACGTAGGCCCTATCCTGTCGTAGGGGCTCGTGAGAGGTATGGCTGGCGCACTCGACCGGAGCGGCTTGCAGAATCTCCATGATTATCGCGTTGAGGAAAAAACCTAACTCCTGCGTGACGCGGTCGGGAGGGTCTTGCCTCGCCTTGCGCGGTGTCGGACCGATGCGCTCGACACCGTAACGTCGGAAGAGTAAACCTTTACACTCATGGAAATCAGGCTGGCTGCTAGGGTCAGCTTGGATCTGCTCCAGGATGGGACTGAGTTTCGGGTCCTTGGCAGTATGCTCGATGAGTTCCTACTTCAAATTCTTACGGAGATCCTAGGAACCCACAAGGCAAGTCATGTACTCAGGATGGCTAGACAAAGCATCCGCAAACGCGATTGTAACAACCTTTCTTGTGCTTAAGTTCAAAATCATACACAGTAATCTCATGCAGCCAGCGGGTCAATATAGTTGATGGGTTATTCTGTGTCTGAATCCATTTCAAAGTCTCATGGTCTGAGAACACTTTGAAATGCGGACCCAAGAGGTAGTGTTTCCAATGATCTAGTGCCTCTCTCAAGGCATAGAGTTCTCGCATGTAAGTGGAGGCAGCTACCTTGTGGCTGGGCATGCATTTGCTGTAACACTCAAGCGAACGTAAGCCGTCACCATCATCTTGCTGCAGCACTGCACCAATCCCATACAAGCTTGCATCCATAGTTACTACAAATGTAAGTTTGGGATCTGCATGCAGAGCACCGGATGACTCACCAAAGCCTCCTTCAATGCTGAAGGTTACTGTGCATTCCCCATCCCCCGTGTAAGACACGTTCTTGCTTGTCAATCTAGACATCGAACGGGTGATGATAGAGAATTTGGGCACAAACTTACGGTAGTACGACGCTAAACCAAGAAAAGAAGGCAATTCTCGAACATTTGCCGGTTGCGGCCATTTGCGGATGACCTCCACTTTGGTTGCCTCAGGCTCTAGGCCTGCAGCGGACAACCGGTGTCCAAGGTAGATGACGCTGGCCTCCCAAACTCATATTTCTCTAAGTTGAGATGGAGCTGCGCATCCTTGATGATCTGCAACATTTCCTCAAGGTGTCTCATGTGCTCTTCCATCGACTTGTTGCAGATTAGTATGTCATCCAGATAAACAACAACAAATCGATTGATCTGATTGCGGAACACCTTGTCCATGAGACTTTGGAAGGTGGCCGGTGCATTCGTGAGGCCGAAGGGCATGACGATAAATTCGTACAACCCATCGCGAGTTTTGAATGTAGTTTTATGCTGGTCTGCGGGGTCGACCTCAATCTGATGATAACCAAACTTGAGATCGACCTTGCTGAAGACCTTCCATCCACTTGCAGCATAAAGCAGATCATCAATATGTGGCAAAGGGTATGCATTCTTCCTGGTTATTCTCTTCAGTCCGCGGTTATCGATACACATCTGAAGTTTGCCTCCTTTCTTAGGGACAAACAAAACTGGTGCACCGAATTCAGATTCGCTTGGCTTAATCCAACCCTTTTCAAGCATGTCATCGATCTGCCTTCGCAACTCCTCCAATTCGCCTGAGCCCATTCGATAGACACATCTTTTTGGAGGAGTGCTGCCTTCTATCAACTCGATCTTGTGTCGCACCGGACGCACGGGGGCTCCATGCGGTTCGACGAAAACTTCAGGAAATCGGTTGAGAAGGTTGTGGATCTCTAATGGGACTTCCGCCTCCATCACATTCTGGTGCAAGTTGCATAGGTGCAGCCAAAACAACAGGATTTGAAGCAGAGTTGTTTGGACTAAAAGTAGATTTAGTAATGGTGGAAGTAGTTGCATCAGAAGTAGAAACGGTATGCAAAGTAGAACCATTATGTAGAACAAAAATAGAAGGCACATGAGCAGGCCTACAAAGGCTATATACATTTGCTCATCCCCTTTGCGCTTGCGCCATTTTTTGCAGAATTTCATTGCATTGAGAAAAGTTACTTGGGATTCGTGCGACTCATCCAAGAGGAAAGGACGCTCGATTCCCATGGCATCTTTGACCATGAACAATGAATCCTTCCACATGGTTCTTTTACATTGGGCCTGCAACCAGCCCAAGCCAATAACCGCGTCGAAGGGGTACTTATCAAGGACATAGAAGTTCAACTCATGCGTGATTGTGTCGTCTGCGTCAAAGTGCGCACACCTTTGACTGCATGCGTAGATGTGACAACCTCTTGGTTGCCCACTTGGGTCCGACAAGGATTCTGCAAAGTCACTTGCTTCATTCCCAAGCGTGCCTTACGAATGCCGTGCGGTGAGAAGTAGTTGACGGTTGCGCCACAATCAGCCAACGCACGGATGTAACGACCGTTAATGCGAAGTTTGAAGAAGATCAACTTCGTTTTCCCTTGTGCGCGTTCTTGCTTCATGTAAGCCCAGCACAACAAGAGAGCATGAAAGTCAATTTCTTCCGACTCCACGCAAGGCTCCTTGTAGAGGATGTGCAGTTTCTCAACCTTGGAATCGGCATCAAATGGGGTCTCAAGAGAGGTTTGTTGAGTGGGATCAGAACCCGGGGAAGGATCTGCACTTACATGTTCAACCTCTCCGTCTGTAGAGTGTGCTGATAATATCTCTACCCCCTTTGCTGGTTTCCCTGCTGCAATCTGAAGCAATGTTGGACTGAGTGTCCCGGTTTGGTGCAATGCAGGCAAACCCCTTTCTTCACCTTGTGTTTCCACTCACTTTCACTGATCCGATGATCTACCCATGGTTTTGTGGCAGGATCTTCCGGTTTGGGTAGAATCTTCGCTCCCTTGGGAAGGAGACTGGTGTTAGTGTTGTTCTTCATTGTGGGCCTCGGTCCCTTACTTTTGAAGGCAGTCTTCTCAAAGGCATTCATAGATTCATCATCATTCACATAATTAGACTCATTGGCTGACGAAGAGCAAGATGCGAGGCATCTTGCTCTTGATCGTCATCAAGAGAAGGGTCCTCTACGAAGGTCTTCTCGTCAACCTCAAGTATATCGTGCGCTGCAAAACGGTTGCTGCTTGGGAACCGTTTGCGGCCGGTGGTCTTTTTGCCACCCGATCCACCCGGGAGGTCTTGTGCCTCCAGTTTGACTAAATCCCGCATGAGGGTAAGCCCTATATGCTATGAGTCCGAGCCCCAGGCGATGTGTTATAGTAGAGGGAACTGTACCTTTAATCACATCCAAACAAGACTGCGCAGTCATCTCCAGATCAGGAGTAACAAAAAATTTACTAACATACTGCTGCAGACTATGCATGGTGTCGGTCCACTTGCTGTGCTTGAGCTTGTCAAGCTTAGGTCTAGCTTTGGCTGCAGCATGCGGATCAGCATATTGTTTGATCATGAGTTCTTCGAGTGTGGCTACTGTGTAGCCTTCAACCATTTGTTCAGGTCTATTCTTTTATAGCCTGACTGTACAGCTTGGACTTCTAAGAAGCCCCTTACGGCGGGTTCCACATTGGTTCCTAGGACCAACGACTGAGTAACCGAGGGTGTCCCCAACACATCAAAGTAGGATCGCATAGAGCTGATCAAGGATTCAATGTCATCCTTTCCGTCATACTTAGACTGAATTTGTGCCGCCTTCCTGTCCACGTAGGGAAAGCTGCAGCTAGGACCAGCAATTGTTGGGTCCGAATGTGGAGCTGCAATAGTTCCAGAATGCCCTGCACTGCCACTTGCCACAGCAGCAGCGGCAACAACAACAGTGGGGTCTGAACCTGCTGCAAATCCGGATAGGCTGTTGGCCACACTCAAAGAAAAAGAAGAAGAAGAAGATATGGTTGAAGGGGCAAGAACGGACTGACACGCAGCACTAGAAGCAGGGTAAGCAGATGGAAGGACACTTTGGGCCGGCTGCAAGCTAGCAAACTGTTGCAGCTGGTCACCGTGCTGCTGCGCCATCATGGTCATATCCTCGCGCAACTTCTTGAGTTCATCAAACACCTTGGCGAGTTGGCTTGTATGGTCTTCAACAGCCCGGACCTCTACTAAAGCCCTGACGAGTGGGACAGTCTTCTCTTCCACCACATCAGGCACGGTACTGAAGACGGATTCATGAGCCTTTACTTTGTCACCCCTCTCCTTCTCCTTCTCTTCCTCTTCCCTCTTCAATGCTTTTTCATAAAAGAACTGGTACTGCACTTTTTCTGCCTCAGGGGCAGCGTCCATTTGCAGCTTCCATTCTGCTGCAGATGCCATGGTGGAGGACGAGGGTGTCAATAAGTCTCTCAAGAGAGGTTCGTACTTCCTCACACTTCTTGGACGAACACTCCTCTTCCCTCTCCTCACTCCCTCAAGAGCAACACTCAGAAGCTTCTCTCTTCTCTCTCTCTCTCTCTCGTTTGCGATCGTGTAGACGCAGGAATTTAATGAACCCAATGAAAGAAACAATCTTGAAAGCAACTAGAAGAGAAGGTAGAACTCCTTGCCGGAGCGGCAATTCAATTAGGCTGGAGAGCAGTCAAAACAACAAAAAAATAAAAGATCAGAGAGATCTGATTCCGCCACACAGTCTGGTCCGACTACGTATGAGGTCCTCTCAAGCCTAGTCGGGCTCAGCTCCATGAAGACACAACAAATCAAATTCAAAGTGTACTACGTAATGCAAGAGAGAATTGAGTGGTGTCCAAGGTGCGAGTCAGGCGGCGGATCGTGCAGTAAAGTCTGTTAAAACGTCTCAGCTGAGATCCCCTCAGCAGCGAGTGTCCTGGTTCGAAAGCATGGACTTTGAGTCCCAATCAAATAGAGCAAGGTAACTGACGTCAACAGATTTGGGTCCGAGGGGCCCTTCTTGTTTGGGCCCCGTCCCACCGAGTCCCAGATGGTCCCAGTGGATTCAAAACCAGGTCCCAACCAACAAGAGTTCCACAAAGACCTACTCGCTGCCCCTACCGAATTGAAAACGAAATTTAGCCCCAAAAAGAACCTACAGACTACAACCGTTCAAAATGAAATAAACATTGTACAAAGATATAGCATGGCACGCAAGATACTCCATTTATTCAATCGTCAGGTGAGTAAGCAGTTCACACACCTCACACAAGATCAAGACTATGGAGGATGGAAGAACCTAGAATACCCCAATAGGCAGTACATTCCATGCACACACACATGGGCACCCTGGCAGCACGACACTTACCTGAGTGGCCGGGCTCTTGAGATAAAGAAACTCACCTCCCTCTCACATAGTCCTCCTGACCCAATTAGCATCCTCTACACTAGTGTCCTATCATCTAGGAGGGTCAACCTCTACCCCAAAGTACAACGTCGATCCCCCGTCGATGTTGAAGATCAAAGTAGCAACTTGCAGTCCGTAGGTGCAGATATGGTTGCCACCCTCAAGCTCGCCTAACTTGAGGGGAGCCCTAAGGTCACTCCTCGTCTTCCTTGAAGTCCAGATTCCAGTTTTAGGTGCCCTTCACTGTCGCCTCTCTCAAGTTGCATCACGAAGTCCCACCTTGTGTCTCGCCACCACAAACATGCACTCTAGCTACCAGGTCGGGTCTAATGTCGACCCTACACGGCCCTGCCAGGTGGGAGCAACTTCCCTTCACCACCCCACTTAACCCTAACATCCAGCCCTAACCCTAAGTGGTTAGCCCTTACCACTTAGGGTTATGGCGGCAAAGTCAACTCTCGCCAGCAAGTAGAATCCGCTCTGGTACCAATGTTACGATCCTGGCCAATTTCAAAGTATACATTCATCAGAAAGTCCAATGCCGTCCACTTGCAAAAAGAAATGAATGAACTTGAAGAGGAGAGAGAGGGAAAGAAGAAGAAGAAGTAAGAAAGAACAAGAAGTAAGAAAGAAGAAAAAGATGATGTACTCCAACATAGACCAAAGATAATGCTCTTCTTTTTCGCCAACCAATCTCCTCCTCCTTATCTACTCCTCTCTTATTCAAACAAGAAATAACAATAATAATGTTGAATGGCTGAACCAGAATCAATGTCCGAATCCCACTTCTACTGCAGGCACAACATGAGGTCCACGTCGAATGAGCCCCGAGGACAAACTCTCTGTGATACATTCAGATGTTGTGGAATGGAGCGAGACCTTCTCTCTGTCTGTCTGTCTGTCTGTCTGTATGTCTGTATGTCTGCCTCTCTCTCTCTCTCTCTCTCTCTCTCTCTCTCTCTCTCTCTCTCTCTCTCTCTCTCTCTCTCTGTGTGTGTGTGTGTTTGCCTGGCATAGCCATGCCGTCGTCACCCCACATTTGGCTGATAGCATCCTCTCCTCTCGTGCCAATATCCGTTGTTGCTGCCCCTGCATTGCCTTCCGTCCGGCGTTGATATGCGCATATTAAGAAGTGCCAGGGAGTATGCTCAGCGGATTTTGAGATTTTGAAATGCTACGGCAGCCTATGTGCGGCAATTTTCCGAAATGCCAAGATGATTCCCAGGATCATAGGTTTCAAAAAATGCAAAAAACAGTAAAATACAGCTTTGGCGCTTTGTGCCTCCTGGTATCCAAAGATCCACCAAGATTCCCGCGCCCAAGATCGTCGGTCAAGGGAAACTGAAGGCACAGAAGGACAATGATCACCGAACCTAAGAAGCGATCACCACAGTGCTTCAAGTGAATCAGACAATGGATTCTGGACGACAAAAGCAACCTGTCAGTGTGCAGCACCTGATGATAAAGAACCCCACGCAGATGGTCGAACCTAAGTAGTAAAGAACCTATGACAATTTCTAATGGGACGCTGGACCTGGTTTTCAGCAGGTGCCGCTCCCCACAAATAGATGGAGCAGCCCAATAGATAAGCCCTCAATTCGGACGGTTCTCTTACCACCGCCGGGATGGAGGGCTTACACAGGGGCTTTATAAAAAAAAAAAAAAAAAAAAGAGGACCGATGACAACCATATTCCAAGTGAGTGGGACACAGGATTTTGGACGAGAAAAGCAACCCATAGGTGTGCAGCCTCTGATGAAAAAGAGCCTGCGGCTAACAGAAGGGGGTTGTAGGGCATTGTTGGGAAACATTGTGCAAAAAAAAAAAAAAAAAAAAGCAAAGAGAGCTTTTATTCACTGCAGCATGGCAGCAAAAGGTCGAAACAGAGCAACAACAAAAACATAGGATCATTGATAGCAACTTACTAACAAGTTACTAACAACAAATAAAGACAATTGCTGACAAGTTGACAACAACATTTTTTTTTTAAGTGAGAATTGTTGACAACAACATTAAAAAAGAAAGAGAGAATTGTTGACAACAACATTAAAAAAGAAAGAAAGAACTGTTGACAACTTCAAGAAAGAAAGAAAATTGTTGACAACAACATTAAAAAGGAAAGAGAATTGTTGACAACAACATTAAAAGAGAGAGAATTGTTGACAAATGGGGCGGAAGGGGGGGGGGCGGGGTTGGGTTGCAAGGGGTTAGCATGGTGAGATTTGAACTTTCAATTTGTTAAAGAAGAAAGAAAAAGCAGGGAAGAAGGTCAATGGGGGAAAGTCAAAGCGTTGTTGACTTCAGTGATGATTCGTTTTTCTTTTCTTTTCTTTTCTTTTCTTTTCTTTTCCTTTTTTTTCTTTTTTGAAGATTCCTTTTCCGCCTTACCTCAGGTATAAATTCGGCTTGGTCTTGAGCGTCGGGGGAACCTGCCCGCTCAGGTTGTTGTTATCCAAACTCCTAGATGCAAATATGCATATTCATATTATTCAATGGAAGCGCCGAGCGGCAAGGAGAAAGCGGAATCCCACACACACGGACAATCACAGAAATGCATAAAATCTGGGAGTCAAGAGTCAATACTCTGGTCACAAAAAAAGTATGGAGAAACTCCTCCACCTTTTCCCTTGTTTTCTTTCTTTTTTTTTTAAATCCCCACATGCTTACTAAACCTCCACCTTCTCACTAAACACCTACCTACAAAGTAAGAGGGTAAAACAAAACAAAAAAACAAACAAAAAGTAAGAGGGTAAGGTACACTCAAAGGTGCACAAAGAACGTAAACGCTGTAAAGGCAGAATGAACGAAGTGAAATTGTCCAGGTTCAAACTCCGACAGCATCACACAGGCATACAACATAGCCGAACAGGCAACAACAACAGCGACAGGTCCCCGGATCAAATCACGGCAGGCTTAGGAAGGCGAATCCTTTCAGGAGAAGGAAGATTACTGAAAGTGAAAAAACGGACAAAGGCAAATCACACCCATAGCAAAACAAGAAAAAGAAAAGGAGAAAGAGATGTGACCATACTTGCAGCGCATCCCGTGCGCGGGGTTGCAGCACATGCGACGCAGAGCCCACGCGCAGGTGATGCGGTGCATCCCCGAAATAGGGGTCAGTAAAAAAATTCGGGAAGGGCAGGGTGTGATGACCAAACACGCCCCCTCCCTTCAAAAATTTCAGAATGCAAACGAAAAAAAAAATTGGGGCCACGCGAAGCCTAAAAACTGGGTATGCATGTTCTATTTTCCAATCTCTTTCGCAAAGGACCCTTGCAGAAAACTCGCAAGAGGTCATCATGAAGCCCAGATGGTCGTTGAAGTGTGAGCAGGGCATGGGCATATATGCTCTGGATTTGAATTCAGGTCTGTGGAGCAGTTATGGGTTACTAACTTCGCTAGGCCAGATCTCTACACGCGATTCTCTTTTTTTTTGTTTTTCTTTTCTTAGGAATAGGTGGAGTGGCCCTAAATCTAGGTCCACTGCTCACTACATGCACAAAAGACAAAACATATGGCGGCATATGGTTCCATGTTCTAGCGGAATATTCATTCTAGTTTTGCACATTCAGTGAGAAGCTCTGAGAATCACGTGCAGAGCCCAACAGGGCCTGGCTAAGTTAGCAACCCATAACTGCTTAAACATAGACCTGAATTTGAATTCACACTATGTATTCATGGCCCGTTCTTGCTTCTGCAAATACGGTGCCCCCCCCCTGCTTGGTGATAGGACCTTCGCTTACTTAGTGGAGGGACCCCCCAGATTCCTTGCAGTGACCCTCCTTTTTACGTGAAAGAGGACCTTTGCCTGCACTCTCTCTCTCTCTCTCTCTCTCTCTCTCTCTCTCTCTCTCTCTCTCTCTCTCTCTCTCTCTCTCTCTCTCTCNTCTCTCTCTCTCTCTCTCTCTCTCTCTCTCTCTCTCTCTCTCTCTCTCTCTCTCTCTCTCTCTCTCTCTCTCTCTCTCACGTCTGTACAGACACACTCCACGTTAAAAAAACAAAAAAACAAAAAAAAACGCATGCATCATTTGTGCAAGGCGCATAGCGCACACGCACCCCATGGCGCACCCCACCAGTGCACCGCGAGTATGGATGTGACCAACATGCAAAGTTAAGGAGAACCCTTGGTATGCGCGAAAGAAGTCTCAAGCACAGATACAATAATTATAAATTAATAAATTATTATTGAAAAACACAAGTCTGTGCCATGCTCGCAAAGAGGACAAGTATGCGCCATGCTGCCGAAAGACTCCACCTTCTTACTGCATCCAGAGAACCTCTTTTTTTTTCTTTTTTTTTCGTCCAGAGGAGCACCTTGATAGAAGTTTTTTTTTTTTTTTTTAACTTTCAAATTTCAACTCGTTAAAAAAAAAAAAAAAAACTTTCAGCTTGCAAGTGACCTTACAAGCGGCCATGCAAGAAAACCAGACAAAAATTTGAAAAAAGAAACCTTACGGACTAATACGGAGATAATGGCCTGATTGAACCACAGGGCCAGTTGATCAGTGTGTCAGGGGGGTGTTGAAGGTTGATTGGGGTGTCAGGGGGGCATTGAAGGTGGTCAAGTGGTGGGCTGCTGCATCTATGGTGTCACAAAAAATATACCTCAGCAGGGTCCTGTTTTGCAGTGTTTTCCTCTCTTTTTTTTTCTTTTCTTTTTTTGCCTCAGCAGGGTCCTGTTTTAACATGTGGAAGACATGAGCGGCAAAAGTAATGGGGAACGCCGAGGCGGTATGGGGTGGGTGACAGTGGGCCGGAAGGAAATGGCGGTCAAGGTGGATTGCGGTGAACGGCATGTGGAGATCAAGCCGCATAAGGCCCAAGAATGACACCCTCACGGCACATGCATGACACGACCCCAAGTTGCAAAGGGGTTCATCCCGCACTCCATGGTGCTCTTGACAACGGTGTGGTAGTCAACAAAAAATTGCTGGGTGTGTCATTTTCCTGAGATGTTTTTTTTTGCTCGGGGAATCGGCAATAGGTGAAAACTTGATGACGGTGAGTGTGTCACTTTCCTGAGATGGACTGTGTTCGGGGAATTGGCAATGGGTGAAACTTGAAAGGAAGAAACCTAAAAAAGGGCCGGCTTGTCAAACGGGAGCCTCAGAAATGAGGTTATCCCGGTTTGCGCCAACTAATGCCAAGCAGGGCACATAACCCCAAGAATGAATGTATCAGAAGTTCTGGTCCTGATACATTCAAAAAGTCCGGATACATTCAACCAAGTAGTCAATACAGATAATGATGGTCCTCGCTCCACCACACAACATTCTAAACATCTCTGCTGTATAGTGATCCAGATACATCCGGACTGAAACAAAGTTTTTGAATGTATCAGGACCAGAAGTGCTGATCCAGATACATTTGGAGTTATGCATCAGGACCTTTTGAATGTATCAGGACCACGAGTGCTGATCCAGATACATTTGGAGTTATTTATCAAGACTTTGTGAATGTATCAGGAGCAGAAGTGCTGATCCAGATGCATTTGGAGTTATGCATCAGGACATTTTGAATGTATCAGGACTTTTCAAATGTATCAGGACTTTTCGAATGTATCAGGACCAGAAGTGCTGCTCCAGACACAGATACATTTGGAGTTATGTATCAGGAGATTGAGGACTTTTGAATGTGTCAGGACCAGAAGTGCTAATCCAGATACATTTGGAGTTATGAATCAAGACTTTCTGAATGTATCAGGACCAGAAGTGCCTATCCAGATACATTTGGAGTCACGTATCAGGACTTTTTGAATGTATCAGGACCAGAAGTGCTGATCCAGATACATGTGGAGTTATGTATCAGGAACAGAAGTGCTGATCCAGATAGGTTTGCGGTGTTGTGTCGTGGAGCAAGGAATGAACCGGAGTCCCAAATAAGGGCCCTTCCGTTTGCCCCCCCTGTCAAGCAGAGCACGGAACTTCACGGTCCCTGCAAAAGAAAAAATAAAATAAAATGATAAGACTCGATGGACTTCAGTCGGATATCGTGGCGCACAAGGAGGTTCTGAAAGAAATCGCCTCCAAAAACCACGCAGAGTTCGAGGCTTGCAGCAGTTTTTTTTTGTTTTTTTTGTTTTTTGTTTTTTTGTTTTCTTTTTTCAGAAGAAGCTCCAGTCCATTCGTGGGGAGCAACACATGCTAAGAACTGGGCTCAGCGTCGTCCCTCGTGAAAGTATATAGTAAATTTTTTGAGATAGAATGAGATGAGATGGGCAAATCCCAGATGCAGGAAACCAGGTGCAGCAGCGGCGCTTTGCATCCTGTTCCTACCTTCCTTACCATTGCGTTGCTTGTGAACGCCTAAGGCCTACAACGACGCTGACAACAATCTCCGGCGAGATCGACAAGGTTGTTAAGGTATGTGGGAGCTGCTCATCCTTAGGCTGATGATTCGCTGCTCATCCCCAAACTGGTCAGTCTATCCAGTCAATCCTGTGCAAGCATAAGGTCTGCAACACACTGATGACCTCTGGACTCCGTCCTCACGTGACTGAGCAACAGCCGGTGGTGGGTTGGCTGGGAACGGGGAACTTGACAGGGGTATGCAGAGGATTGGTTGAGAAGGGCTGGGACGTAGGTAGATACCCTATATGTTTGCAACTTCGCTTGGAACTAGTGAACCACTTGGCAGTACGTTGACTACCGTCGTCACCCGAATAGAACGCCCGGTCATTATAGCCGCATCTGGCATGACTTGCGGTCCAGATGCAGTGATAAGGACCGGGCGTTCTACTCAGGTGAAGCTGGTGGTATGCAGCAGGGGGGTGCGTAGTTGCCTGTGTTTGCTTGTTGCATCTGGTGAAGCACCTGGGGTTGTTGGGGCAGCTAGCGCAGTTGGGCTGCTGATGCCCTAGCTGCCTGCGAGGAGGACAGCCTCCAGA
>BFEA01000064.1:3610030-3621833 GCA_003427395.1 Chara braunii
AAAAAAAAAAAAAAAAAAAAAAGAAGAAGAAGAAGAAGGGAGCACATGACAAGGGTTAAGGGGAGGCAAGGGAAAGGTCACCCGGGAAGGGCAAAAGAGAGAGCACTGATAGATATGAAGTAGAGGGAGAGGGGCTTGCACCTTTGCACACACGGCCCGTGGGTAGAGAAGAGGGATGACATGCATACATGGAATGTGAAAAATGCGAACATTTCGAAAAAGGGAAAAAAAAAGTTTAGGCTGTTGCGCACAGATACCCACAGACCATGTGGCTCAATGGTACAAACGCATGTACCTGTTAGCAAACAGTTCACAGGCGCGAATCTTGACGAAATCAGATGGCTAAGATGAATGTTAGAGGGGGGCTACACTCCCTTTTAACAGAAGACGAGCACAGATGAAAAAAAAGAAAACATTGCAGAGAAGCTCTAAGCCAATATATCCATTGATGGGACCTGGTCCATGGATTGGACCTTATCCCAATGTACATGGACCTCAAAGTCGTAGCTCGTTAACAGCCGCATTTTCTGGGGGTTTGGGTACTCGACTGAGTTGGCTGACGGCGCCAGCCGAAAGCAGGCAGGCCCCCTTCCTGGGCCTCGAAACGCCCTGCGCGCCAAAAAAAAATGAATCGGCACAACTTTCTTTTGGCCGGCGCCGCCAGCCATTTTTGTTACGATGGCCAAGCCCCGAAACTCACGCCACTTTAACAGCCGCTTTAGAGAAACAAGTGGACCTGCCGCAGCTTTGAGGGGCGTGAGGAGAGGCAGGCTGGGAGGGCAGCAAGTAAATATGCAGATGAAGGCCACACAAAAAAAAATAAAAAAAATGGTAGCGAGGCTCTTGGAAGGGAATTTCTAAAATCAAATTGGAGGGAAGCAAGAGAGAGGACCATCAGATCCGGGAAAAACAAAAATGGTTTCATGCAAGGGGAAAAAAAAAGAAAAAAGGCCAGGCTCAGTTGGTACACCCATCAATTGTTGAAATGCCGACCTGAGTTCGAATTCCAATGGAATCAGATGACATAAAATAACTCTGAATTTACTTGCGGTCGATCGGCTCAAAGGCGATATCTCAAGGCCGTTGCCTTTTATTAAAAACAAAAAATAACAGGTTTCATGCCGGGATCTCACGGACAATCACGGATTGACTATGCATCAAGCCCCGATTTCTAACTGAACATCGACCTTGCACTCCTCATCCTCCTTTCCCTCCTCTTTCCTCAACCTGCCATATGTCGTCCTCCTATTCCCCCCTCCTCCTCCTCCATTTTCTCACCTCCACCGTCTCTTCCAAAAGACAAGTCCGATCATTCAACAAAACGTGCATGGATGAGACGTTGGAAACAGACGGGGGGGGGGAGGGGGGGGGGAAGAGGAGGAGGAGGAGGTTGAAAAGGACAATGACACGAGAGGGACGGAGGAAAATGACGATCAAGGTAACGATGATGATGATGATGATCAGGCATACGAGAGGAGGAGGGAAGAGGAGAAGAGGAGGATGGAGGCAAGAGGAGACCGGAGCAAGGCGTAGAGGGAGGAGGAGCGGCGGGGGTGGAAGGAGGAGCTAGAGGAGCGGGAACGGCAGGAGAACTGGGAAGAGGAGGAGCAGGAGCGGGAGGAAGAGGACAATGAGGAGGAGGAGGTGAGGTAGTGCGGAAGATGAGATCGCAGCAAGGAGTAGAGGAGAGGTGGGGGGGCGAAAAAGAGGAGCGGGACAAGGAGGAGAGGGAATGGCAGGAAGAGCGGGAGCTGGAGAAGCGGGAACGGCAGGAGAACCGGGAAGAGGAGGAGCGGGAACTGGAGGAGGAGGAGGAGGTGAGGAAGCAGAGGAGGAGGAGGAGGAGGAGGAGGAGGAGGAGGAGGAGGAGGAAGAGGAGGAGGAGGACGAGGAAGAGGAGCAGGACGCAGGATGAGATATCCTTAAAGTTGGAATGATAGAAAGACGAATTGCATGCCCCTGCGCAAGGATGACACACATAAATCGAGAGATGGTCGAAATTAAGGAAAAAAAAGAGATCGAACATGGGGACGATGAGGAGGAGGAGGCGGTGAGGAAGCTGCGCATGCGGAGGAAGCGGAGAAAGCGGAGGAAGCGGAGAAAGTGGAGGAAGCGGAGAAAGCGGAGGAGGAGGAGGAGGAGGAGGAAGAGGAGGAGGAGCAGGAGGCGGGATGAGATATCCCTTAAAGTTGGAATGAGTAGAAAGACAATTGGCATGGCCCCTGAGCAAGGATGACATGCATAAATCAAGAGATGGTCGAAATTAAGGAAAGAAAAGAGATCGAACGTACTACTACAATTTCCCATTTTTCTGAGATCGAACATGACTTCTACGATTTCTCATTTTCTGATGACAAATAAATAAAAAATCATAAACATAAGAAGGGGAGGAGGAAGGCAAGAAGTGAGAAGAAGAAGAACAGAAGATGCGGAGGAGCTACAGTAGGCTATTGTTTGTTGTTTTCTGTTTTACTCTTGCATTTGGCTTTAGTTCGCACGTTTCTTTCATAGTATAGTAGTTGCAAGGAAAAAAAAGAAAAAAAAAAAGAAAAGGAAAATGAGCGATAGCCAACGCCACATAACGGATGTCGTCCTCCTAAGAAACGCCGCGTATAATATCATATCATCGCTTCTGAGGATTGGCAGAGGCACGAACGAAGGAAGTGCTGGCGAGCCTCTGCCGCATTGATTTTGACAAAATCGGCGATTTGGGTAATCACTTCAGAAATCAAACAGCATCATACACATGAGACCAGATAGTCGTGACCTCGAACCAATAGCAGAATTGCATCACGAGTTCAACCAAATAAGAGCACAGCAAAAGCTCATAATTGACAATGCTGGAATAGTCTCATCATCATCAACGAAGAACCAATGTCGATATCCTATCTGGCGCTCGGCTCCCAGACTACAGATGGCAGATCCTATCTAGCCTATCTACAATGCCGCTGATGACGTCAACAGGTCCCCGAAGTACGCGCAGATCTCGGCCAATGCCGTTCCCCTCGAGCACCAGGTATGTCTCTCGTATCACTCACAACCTCGATCCCCAACTCACAGATGCCACATGTACCCAAGAACCACCATGCGCCCCATCCAGCATACAGCAGCGCAGCTCGGCTATGGCTGCCTGCTCCTTCCAGCTCGCCCATGAGCGCGTGAGCGCTGGCCAGCGTTAGCGCAGCAGCGTTTGCGCAGCATGCAGCCAGTGCCCGAATGCTAGATGCGTGGGCAGGCCCTTTCCTAAATGGAAGTGGCCTGCCTGCTTGCTTGCAGCCTGGCTGCGCTGGGCCCCTGCCCAGAAGCTTCCAGTAGGTCCAGAGAGACTGAGCCCCAGTCCAAACGAAACAGGCCCTGGGCCTGTGGTGGTTTCCCCTGTCCAACTGCCCGCGGCCTGTGTTCGGTCCATGTTGCGAATCTGGCCCAGGGCCTGCCTTAGTTACATTCGAAAGAGGCAGCCTGGGCCTAGGTGCTCTCAACAAACTGGCGCTGCGCAACTGCCTGAATTTCCCCAGTTGCGCGGTGACCCCAAAAATGGCCTGTAGGCCTCGGTCGAGCCTGCCTTCACTTAGGGCGGCCGACTGTATTGAAAATAAGACCCTGTAGGGGCATATCGAGGCCTTGTGCCTCGCATAGTGAAACGGTTTTCATCAATTACGGCGACAGACGCAGAACCCAGGGCTCGATCCCTAGGCCTTCCCCTTACCCGTTTACAGTACCCGTTGACCCGTGTGCTTGAAACCACGACCTGTTTCCTAAAAGTCGTACGTTCGGCTGTCGTATATAGTGCGGTCGCGAGGTCTTGATCCGTAGACCTACAGTTCCGAAGGGTCAATACTAGGACCTGAAGCCGTAGGATCAATACTAGGACCTTCTAGAAGCCGTAGGACTGACTCTTTGTAGGTCGTAGGGGTCAGTCAGCGGCTGAGTCAGCAAAGGTCAGTCCTAGCACTACCTAGCCCAGTCGGCGGTACCCAAGGTGCACTTTGTCTAGTCAGCAAGTACCATGTGGGACTGTGCACACCCCCGGCCCAGGGTCCAAAGGCAGACCTACGACGATTCCGAAGTATAAATATAGAGGCAGTGTCAAGTCATTCAATCATTCTTCCTGTGAGCCATGCGGAAGCGCTGTCGGAGCGTCTTGTGCTACAGAGGTCTGCAGGTGCCCGAAGAAGAAGTGGGCTAAGAGGAGGAAGATGCGGCCATAGGCGCTAGCTAGTAGGAGGAGGAAGACGGCAGCCATAGCTGCCACGTAGGATAGGGTAGGACGCTGAGTGAGTGTGTGTGTGGGACATCCAAGGTGATCTGAGGGTGAGCAGGTGTGTGTGAGCATAAGTTGCTGGAGGATACAGTTGATCGGGTGGGAATCTTTGTCTGGCGCCCTGCGCCATAGCTATCAAGACAAGTTTGAATCTGAGCTGTGTTCCTGGCCACGATTTATCTCTGAGCTTTGTGTGGGCGCAACACGCCAAGTTTGAATGTCATCTGTTTGCATGCACGCTGAGCGAGTTGAGGACAAGTCTGATTGCAGTAGAATGTGCTGTGGATATTCTGCAATATTTGCCTTTTTCCTGGGTCACTGTGACTTCCCCTCTGGGTTCGGCCGGTGATGCCGTCCCACTGGGGGAGCACAACAACATTGTTAAGGGACGCCGGGCCCGGTTCCCGGCTTATATATAAAAACTACCACTTAAAAATAAAATAAAATAAAAACGGGAAGATGTCGTGTGAAAAAGTTGTCGTTATACGGACAAACTCAAAAACGGGAAGATCTCAACAAGCTTTCTTAACGAGACACGTCATACCCATGCAAGCATCCACGATACACGAGGCGAAGTCCATGTAGCTAGAGAAGTGTCCAGGCTGCCCGCAATTATGGCAGGTGCGAATGATGGAAGACGACGGAGCCAAGTTAGACATAGCTATAAAAAGAAGAAAAGAAAGGGAAAAAAAACCCGTCCCCTCTGTTTAAAGACACAAAACAAAAGGACATAAGTAAGCTCAATCGTGAAGCAGGGAAACAAACAAAAAAAAAAGTTAAAAAAGAACAGAAAAAGAGGATGTAAGGACCTGCAAAAACACAGACTGACAACACTGCTGATATTTGAGTTTGCCGCGGGAATGTGTGCCTTGCTGAGATTCCCGCGTTCTGCTAAGTTTTCAAAGTCTGTGTGTGTGCGTGCTTGCTGGTCCGTGTGCCTGTGTGAGTGTTTGTTGGGCTGATAGTGTGTGCTGCCCGCCAGGGCACTTGTTTGTTTGGGAGGCCTGTGGGGCCGATACTCACTTGTGGCCGTGACTTTGAGGGTCGCAGCAGGGAAAAACACTCAAGTGGCTGAAGGGGTAGCTTAGGGCACGCTCAAGTAGCGTAGTGCCGGTACTGGTAGCACTTGAGTAGCGGTAGGTTGAGCAGAAGAAGACAAAAGTTGGTACTTTAAGAGGCCCCGTGGCCGTAGGCCTAGGTATAGGCGGGTACCATGCCAAGTAGCCTGAGTCCATGGACTGTGCGGAAGATATCAGAGCCTGCAATGGTGTTTCCCTCCGAAAGGGAGGAGGTACCGGTTCCTTGGAGGCCGCGCTGCCTGGAAGTCACCGCCCAAGAGGCCGGTTGGCCGCTATATCTCCAGGTAGAGCGTTGGGCTGTACCTCATTTCCGGTGTGCATGTTTGGCCGTCATGCTGCTTGAGCGGGCGCTAGTTCTCGGAGTGCCGCTGGAGAAGGAGTGCTGGCTGTTACAGCGCTAGGAGGAAGAAGGCCGGGAGCTCTCATCTTGGCTATGGAGGAGCATTGCCAGTAGGAGGAGGAGGAAGAAGGAGATGACGGAGGAGGGTGGCGAGGTACTTACCTGGCTATGGAGGTCGGCATCTTCATCTTCTTGGCTGGCGCTGCTGCTGGAAGGCTCTAGTTACTAGTTAGGGTACGTTGCTAGAAGAAGGCATCGAGGCAGAGCCCGGCATGGCGGCCTGAGAAGCAGAGTTCATAGCTGACTTTTCGTTGTCTTTTGCACATCAGGGGTTGGTCCCTGATGTCCGCCATAGCCAGTACATGCCAGAGGAGGAGGAAGATGGGGCTCATGGCTATGGAGGACCTCACATTGTGGTAGCAGTAGAAGAGGGATTTGGACATTGATTCTGGTTCAGCCATTTGTCATTATGTTTTTTTGTTGTTGTTTGAATAAGAGACGGGGAGATAAGGAGGAGGAGTTGGTTGCTGAGAGAAGAAGGAATTGTCATTGGTCCTTTGCTGGTGCACGTCTTCTTTCTTCTTCTTCTTCTTTGGTCTCTCTCCTCTCAAGTTCATTCATTTCTTTTTGCAATTGGACGACATTGTACTTCCTTGTGTATTTGCACTTCGGAATTGGCCAGGATCATAACAAGGAAGAAGAAGAATCAAAATCAAATCACCTACAAGCCGATTGGTGTGAAGACTCCACCACTGGTTGAACCGCAGGTAATATTGAACACATTGGCAGAAGGAGGAATGCAAGGATCAGCTGGCTCCAGTACGCCTCCAGTATAGTTCATGATCTCCCCCAAAGCCTGCACTGTACAGTGCTCAACAAACCAGATACAGAAACAAAGCCCGCCAGGTTTTCAGTAAAATGATGACCAATTCACTTTTTTTTTTTTACATAAGAAAAAGGGGCCATACCAACAGGGCCTACCTTAGTTGGTACGCACATGAACTGTTGAAACACAGACCAAAGTTCGAATCCAGATACAATCAGATGACCAGAACAAAATAATTCTGAATTACCTGGTGCTGGTCCGTTCAATGACGATAGGTCAAGGCAGCTGCCCTTTCTTTTCTTTTCTTTTTTTTTCAAGGGGCCTGGCAGCCTTTCCTGTAGGAAGAATGGAGATGGGCCAACCCCCCAGATCGATCCCGGCATGGGTATTCAAGAGTGAAGAATTCCAGCCGATGGTGCTGCGCTTTTGGGAAGATTGGGCAAGCAATTTCCCTCAGGACAACCTGCTAGACCACAAAATGACGGCAACACAAACCCTTAGAGCAAATCTGGCCAGGCAGCTGCGGGGCAGCTACCTTGCACACCAAAGGACGGGGAAGGAATATGCGCACAGGATGGAGAAGCTCGATCCCGGCCCCGGAAGGGAGCAAACAGAGGAGGAGGAATGGTGGGCGGAGCGTGCAGAAGCGACTCGAGAGTGAAGGGAGTTGCAAGAGGAGGCGGCGCTCAAATGGGTTAGGCGTACGAAGGAGGCCTGGATATCAGTAGGGGAGCGAATGTCGCGGCAATTTTTCAGTACAGTGGGCACGCGGAAAGCAATGCCGGCAATGACGGCAATGGATCATCCATTCAACAGTCAGAAGGACAGGCAATGCACTACACGCCGTACACGGGGTATTCTAAAACACACTACGGACTTCTATAGCCAACTCTTGACAGAGGAAGAGCAGTGGACATCAGTAAACATGGCTAGTGAACCGGAGCAACAAATCGGGAAGCACATCCAAAGGCAACTGGACCTCGAAACCACATGCAAATTGGAGGAGGATATCAAGCCAGAAGAGGTAGAGAGGGCTATAGCGCATCTCAGCAGACTCACGGCGGCCGGGATGGAAGGTATTCGAGTGCAGACCCCCGCAACTTTAGCATATGCCAATTGAAGGAGGATATCAAGCCAGAAGAGGTAGAGAGGGCGATAGCGGATCTCCCCAGACTCAAGGCGGCCGGGCTGGATGGTATTCCAGTGGAGCTGTACAAAGACCTCCACAACTTTTTTGTGACCCTTCTGACAGCGGCATACAACGAAGCATTGAGACAGGGCTCCTTTCCGCAGGGTTTCACAGATGCATATATAATCCTGCTCTACAAGAAAGTACCTAAGGAGGATGTGCATAACTGGAGGCCATTATCCATCCTCAATGCGCTATACAAGATTCTGGCCAAAGTGCTGGCAACCCGCCTGAAGGAGGTCTTACTGCACATCATAGATCATACCCAAACAGGCTTCGTGGTTTGCCGACAGATTCTGTCGAGCGTGCTGATCACCCAGCAAATCCTGGAAGAAGACCAGTGCACAGGTCAGACCTTCGCATTCGTATCCATAGATCTCGAAAAAGCATACGACAGGGTACGGTGGGAATTCTTATTACAAGGAATGGCACGGCGGGGAATTGGTGGAACATTTCGTGGATGGGTTACGAGCCTGCTGAAGAGAAGCTCGACGGTGATGCAGGTCAATGGGGTAAGGTCAGATAAGCTCGCTGTCCCTCGGTCCGTTACCATTGTCCCCAGCTCTCTACGTCATCTACATCAAATCCTTGCATGAGCTACTGAGAGAGGACGACAGGAGCATGGGCTTGAAGGCGGGGCCAGCAGCTGAGCTGAGGTCCACGGTCTTTGCAGACGACACGGGAGCAGTGATCCATCCCACCACCCAGCAGCTACAGATACTAAAAGAAGACCTGGCAACCTTTTGCAGGTATTCGGGGGCGCGGGTTAACTGGTCGAAATCAAGGGCCATCCTTCTGGTGGAGCCCCCGGAGGGATGGGAGGTCCCGACAGTGACAGGCGAGGAGAGAATTAAGTTTCGGGGGCTAAACTTGAGACCAAGCTTTGGGGGAATAGAGCACATGGCAATGCGGGCACGGCAGCGATGACCTAACTTAAGGCGTGGAGCGCAAGAGGGAGCATCGGTGTCTTTGTAATATCCCTGGTCATCAAGAGCTCGGTCTTGGCCACATTGTGGTACACCGGGGCCATGCACAAGCCAGGAAAAAGGACGTTTAGATGTATCAAAAAGGCAGTTCACTCGCACTTGTGGTCTAACAACGCCAAGGCAGAAGACTCTATTCCCAGGGTCGCATGGACGAAACTGATCCAACCAAGGTGATTTGGAGGCTTGGGTCTTTTGGATCCTCGGCGGCAAATTCTTGCACTGCAAATACGACATCTCATCTGGGCCCTGCTGCACACAGAGGGAGAGACTAGGCATCAAGTTACCCAAACCCATCTGCCCTACGCACTCCAAATACCGGAGAGCTCGTGGATCTATGTTTAGTGGATATTTATCGATAGGCCATGTTCGCAGGGACACGGTTTGGACCACGAAACTAGCTCTATGGAAAAAAGTGAACCTGAGATGTCGGTTGCCGGAAACTGCGGACGCGGTCTTTAATCAGCAGCTCTTTGGCAACAGGTTCATCTGCGATATAGCAGGTGAACCGTTCCCATGGCAGGGACCACGAGGAGCATACGGCTGGAAATGGGCGGAGCGGGGAGCTTACAAGGTGGGCCATCTTTGGGACGAAGGCAGAAAGGATTGGCGCACTGACGATGAGATGGAAGCAGCCCTGCAAGGATGAATGAGGAAGAGGCAGAGGATGGCAGAGCTGAGTGCAGCCATTTCCCCCCAATGGGTGGGGGGGAAACCCGAGGCCAGACAGGGTATATAGGGTGGAGCACTCCGTGCAGGGTGACAGGTTAGAAGTCACCGAATGGAGGGTAACGCCGGGATTAGCATATGAAGGGTTGGGGGGGCCCTCTATGGGAACCAGGGATGAGAAGGAAGGGAGGATTGACACTGGTAAGGAATGGAGTGGAGATAGTGCTAGTCTGTGAGGGAGGAAAAGATGCAAAGGGACAATACCGACCGTTCCAACTAGCACACAGGCTGCGGGACCTGATGTGGAACCCAAGGGACTGGGAATGGTCACCTCAGGGGATGCACAATAAGGCCACGCCACTGCAAGACGTGACCACGAAAAACATCTACACAATTTGCTGATGGAACCAATCAACATTTGTGAGGAGTTAAGGAACACATGGGCCAAGAAGGACTGGCTTCCCGATGCTTACCTTGGCTGGTGGACTCAGCAAAGATGGAACGAACAGTGTGCTATATTAACAGCTTTGCCAGACCAGAAACAGGCAGGACTGTTGTGGCAAATTTACCATCTGGCAATCCCGACAGCACAATGGCTAGCTACTAAGAGTCAGCACCAGGATCAGCTATGTGCAGCAAGGTGTGGCCAACCGGAGACGATCCCTCACCTGTTTGTACGATGCCCCCAACTCCAGGCTTTTTGGACATGGCGGGGTCGGGAAGTTGCAGGTAAGACGCCGCTGGAAGTTACTGAAGGGGATGACACAGCTGTCCTATTGGGAGCGTTAATGAAAGTTGATAGGCCAGCCTTTGGAGACCTGCTGTCTCCAGAGATGATTCTGGCAGCGGTGCTGTGGGCTGTATGGACACTGCGAAACGAGCACTGCAGACAGGGAACAGCACCTTCACTGCAGGCATATCAGGAAAGAGCGATGGAGAATTTGAGGATTGTCCTGCAGCCAGATTTTCGACGTTGATATGGGGGATGTGTGAAGGTTGAAACGGCTTTCACCTTTGCAGTAGCGGATGCAGATCCCAGGGCTCGATCCCTAGACCTCGCTCCCCTGTGTGTTTGAACCCGTAACCTGTGTCGTAGGAGTCAGTTGTTGTCTGTCGTGGGCCAGTGTGTCCGTCGGGTATTGAACCGTAGGTCTGTTGCGTGGGGGTCAAGTTTGTAGCAGAGGTCGTAGCTGTAGTAGTTCTGAAAGGTCAAGGTCGTAGCTGCTACAGTCCTGAAAGGTCAAGGTTGTAGCTGCTACAGTTCCGAAAGGCCAAGTTTACGACTTCCGGAAGGTCTGGAAGTGGCCTTTCCAGAATTTTTACGTTTGGCCAGAGGCAAGTGAGCAAGTGGTGAGTCCACCCATGTTGAGTCAGCGGTACCCAGTCCCAGTCTCACCTAGTCCAGTCAGCAAGTACCATGTGGGACTATGTGCACCATGGGCCCGGTGGAAAGAGGCAGACCAGCGACTTCCAGAGGTATAAACCAAGAGGCAGCGTCCAGCCATTCATTCATTGCTGCGTAAGCCATGTGGAAGCGCTGCTCCAGCGACTTGTGCGAGGTGGTCTGCAGTCGCCCGAAGTGGAAGTGGGCTGTGAGGAAGACAGTGTGCCATAGTGAGTAGTAGCCGGCTGCCACAGCGGCCATAGCTGGTGTTAGTACTAGTGTGTGTGAGTGCGTATGCGTGTGGGATATCCAGGGTGATCCAGAGTTGAGTGAGTGCGAACAGTGGTGTTGGACAAAGAGACGAGGGTCGGGATGTACAGGCGCTGATGCGCCATATGTAACGAGCGTGAGGCTGAGGGTGAGCCGAGGGAGAGGAGAGAGAGGGAGAGAGGGAGAGCACACACACACACTCACTCACTCGACACGACTGACTCGGACTGAGGATCAGACGCAGACACAGTGGCAAGGCACAAAGTCGAAGTCTTGGATTCCGAATGCCGAAACAGCAAGTCACACTGAGTACGAGTACAGCAGCAGGGAACTGGTACGAGACTGGTCCCCGTACCGTACGGGGAACCGATATAAGTACCGGTGACACGTACAGTACTAGGGGCATTTCTGCAAAGGCCCCGAAGGCAGAACTGAAAAATGCAGTATTTGAAAGTGGCGCCCGAATTGCAGCAAGGCGCCAGTTGTCCAAAATCCTACGGTACCAAAGGAGGGGTTTGGAAAAAGGGTGCCAGGCCGAAAACGGGATGCAGCCGAAACAGCAAAAGATAGACCAGGGATCGAGCCCTGGCGAAGTCCGTAACACTATCCCCTCCCTCTAGAAGGCAACGTCCCGGCTGCCAAAAATCATGAAGCAATGCTGAAATCTGTGAAGGACGGGACGGGGCCRATCACTGRTTAACAAGTCGAAAGGGAAGAGGGGTATAATGTGGGTGGCATGGGCTGCGGGAGTAAGAGGGAACAGGGTTTGGTACCGGTGAACAGAGTTGTCCTACTGATGAAC
>BFEA01000064.1:3629103-3655337 GCA_003427395.1 Chara braunii
TCTTCTCTGTGTTGTTCCAATTTTATGGCGGTCTCGCAGCACACAGACCCATCCAGTTCTATGGTATAGGGATCAGGTAAATAATGACCACCCCGTCCCCTACAGCATGTACCGTCTACTGTCCAGGTACAGATCCCGTAACCTGCCTGTCAAGACTGGTCAGCATACTGTCCACGAACAGATCATGCAACCTGTATGTCAGCAAGTCTGGTGGCTTCCTGAGGCAGGGGCAAAGTGCTCATCGCCACCCAACATGCACGCACAAGAGGTTGGGGCAGACCAGAGTCGAAATCACAACCTCTCTCTTGCAATGCCCGAGGCGGTTAGAGCTCCAGTGTTGCAAGCGAGAGGTTGTGGGTTTGACTCCAGTCGGCCCCAACCTCTCTTGCGCACATTGGTTGGTGTTACAGGATGACACCCATGTACTTGGCCCCCAGCGCACCCTGATTATGAATGTATACAAGCTCTGTTTCTGGTAGGGTATAGCTGTCATGAGGGTGCGCTATGTCAGGGAAATGCAAGGAACATGAATATGGACGAAGCACAGAAATCCAGAATGCAAAATCACACTGAAGTCCAAGTAGTCAAAGCCAGAGCAGATAGCACAATGGAACCGAGTAACCATCCAATTGAGAATGATACAGAAGAATCGTGAGTCAATGTCCATGCCCAACAGGGCAACACCAACAGCATAACCCAATGTAGCTCTCTTACGAATGGCGCCAGGCGCCCTATCTACTCTACAGACTAAGCCTACAACTACAGCAATGAAAGCAACCAGACAACTTGACTACCAGCGAGTGATGATGTCAACACCAATGCCGACCTCCACCTCCACCAGGTACGTGTCCTCTTCACCCACAGCGCCCTTCACCTCCGAAGACCACCTTTGCCCTTCACCCTCACTGCACCCTCATGCGGCCCGGCTATGGCCGCCAGTGCCTTGTGTGCAGGCAGCGCCCTACCGCCTAGCGCTAGCCGGCCTCATCCCAGCGCAGCGCAGCTCTGCACAGCGCAGCACACCTGCATTAGCTCAGCGTGCCCGCAATGCCTGCATTGGCCAAGATCCCTGCCCACTCGCTCTGCTTGCCTATATGTCAGTGCTGCATGTGGGCGGCCTCCCTTCAGCCTGCGTCTGGGCCCCAGTGGCTGAACCCAGCCCTATACAGTTGAGGCCCGGGGCAATGCAGTTGCGCCTCTTTCATCAAGGCCTGCGACCAGATTCAGATAGTGGCCGATTTCCCTTTGGCATTTTCGGCCTCTCTACCCAGCATGCATTGTCGGCCTCACGTTCAAGTGCCCAGGGCCGAACTAACTCAGAGGCCCTGGGATTTCCACATTTGCGGAGATCCGAGACTCGGTGCACTCCAACCAACTGGCGTGCTGCAACTGTATGGACCCCACTTCGGGAAATGTTTGCACAGAGGGCTCTTGTTGATTTGCTGGCCCGCCTTCACTTAGGGCGGGCATGAGGCTTGTTGGGGCCTCAGCCCAGAACATGTACATCATGGCAAGGCCCCTACTTGAGGGCTCAATCCTCACATTCCATCCCCCTTAGCTTCGAAAGTCCGCTGAGATGCTTACTTCGCAGGTGCCTTCCCTTTCAGTAGCCTCTCATATTCTGCCACCACCTGAGGAGCTGTCTCAATCAGTTCCTCCCTGGTAAACCACCGATCTTCTTTTGGATCCGTATGATGCCTGAATCTGACGCGGTACTCTCTCTTGGGCTTAGGAGGTCTTCCTCAATCCAGCGGCTTCGGAACAGGCATATCTCTGTGATCCACAATGTCGTCGATGTCCACTTGTCCATCCATGGTTGGGGCAACATCGATCTCCTGGAAGGGAATTGATCTGTCTCAGCGAAAGGTGCAAGCTTTGAGGCATGAAAGACTGGGTGAGTGCGTAGGTGTCCAGGGACACGAATGTCATATGTGGGACCATCCATCTCATCTCCCACTATATCCAGGACTTCCCAGGGACCAAAGTATTGAGGCATTAGTTTGCGAGAGATTCCGAACTCCTCTCCTAATTCACTAGCCTTGACCCAGACTCGTTCCCCTACCTGAAATGTGGACTGTCTACGATGTTGATTCTCAGAAGCAACCATTGCTTGTTGAGCTTTCTTCATATGCTCGACAGCCTCTTGCAGCAACTTCTCATACTGCACACCATACTCTAGTGTGCCTGGAGTTGCAGCGGGTCGGTTTTCAGGTAGAAGGAAGTCTATTGCTGATCTAGGCTTCCATCCCAAGTGCAGCTGATTAGGACTAACGCCGGTACTGCTATGGATAGCATTGTTGTACAGGCTGGCGATGAGAGGCAACTGCTCATCCCAATCATCTTGGCTGGGCTTGATGTAATGCCTCAGCAAGTGTTGTACAACTCTGTTCATTTGTTTGGATTGTCCGTTGGCTTCGGGATGATTCCCTGAAGTCATTTGAAGGTGACTGCCCATCTGTTCTGGAGTCTTCTTCCACAACTCACTTGTGAATCGGACATCTCGGTCACTAACGATTGACTTGGGTAAACCAAAGTCACGCACCCAGTTGTCTTTGAACAACTTGATGACGTAGTCAGTCCTTGCGTTCTCTTGCATAGCCACTAGTCTAGCGTACTTGGTGAATCGGTCGATGATGACGAAGATGTGCCTCTTGCCACTCTTACTAGTCACCAGGGTGTCCATGAAATCCATGGAGACACTCTGTCCTGGACCAGCAGGGATAGGCAAAGGTTTCAACAACCCAAGCGGTGCTTGAGTTCGCGGTTTGTCCCGCTGACAAACCTGACATGTCTCTACGTACTTCTTCGCGTCATCAAACATACCAGGCCACCAAAATCGTTGTACTAAGTTAGCACTCGTCTTCTTGTAGCCAAAGTTTTCGGTTGCGTCATGACATTCGCCTAAAAATAAACTACGCAAACGTTCACTAGATGAAACTACTAACCTTTTTATTCCTGCCTTATCAAGATAGAGTAAACCGTCCACCATCACAAACTCACTTTCCGTGGCCTTGTCTTTTGCCTGAAGTTTGCGCATGATGTCCATCGTGACAGGGTCTTCCTGATAGGCTCCCACCAATGATTGAAGTACTTCGTCAGATACGCCAAAGTCAGAAACTAGCGCACCTAGGTAGTCTGCTCTACGGGATAGCGCATCTGCAACCTTGTTGTACTCTCCCTTTAAGTACTCGAGCTTGAAGTCATATTGGTCTATGACCTCAATCCATCGCTTGAGTGCGTCAGAAAGAGCCGGTTGAGTCTTGATCCATTTGAGGGTCTGATGATCAGTCCTCAAGTAGAAGAACCTTCCCAATAGGAAGTGTCTCCAATGGACAAGTGCTTTATACAGAGCATAGAGTTCCCTTTCGTAGGTGGATTTTGCCAACTTCTTTGATGGCATCTTCTTACTCATGTACTCAATCGGTCTCAACTTTTTCCCATCCTGTTGAGCCAGCACTGCGCCAATGYCGTATTGGCTTGCGTCAGTGGTCACTATGAATGACTTCTGAGGATCGGGAACCATGAGGACCTCATGATTCATGAGTGCATGCTTCAATCTCTTGAAAGCACCCTCGCAATCACTCCAGTCCCACGGTGTGTCAAGTCGAGTTAGATCAGTCAAAGGAGAGGCGACTGTAGAATAGTTCGTTACGAAGTTTCTATAGTAGCCGCACATTCCTAAGAATGATCTGACCTCAGTGATTGTCTGAGGTCGTGGCTAGTCTCGAATACTAGCCACCTTCGCATCTTCCGACCTTATCCCCTCCGCAGATACTTCATGACCCAAGTATAGTATCTTAGTGCGGCCAAACTCGCACTTCTCTAAGTTAACCTTATACTTGTGCTGTCGCAGGAGTGAGAGTACCTTCTCAACATGTTGTGCGTGCTCCTCGGCAGACTTACTAAAGATCAGAATGTCCTCTAAGTAGACCACGACAAACTTATTCAAATGGTCATCCGATTCATAGCGTGCTGGAATGTTCCCGGCGCATTACAAAGACCAAAAGGCATCACTACAAACTCATACAGACCATAACGAGTCTCAAAAGTTGTCTTGTGTTGGTCCTCTGGCCTTATAGCGATCTGATGATAGCCGGATTTCAAGTCTATCTTGCTATAGTACTTGCATCCCTGCACCCTATCCAATAGGTCGTCTATGCGAGGTAGAGGCTCTACGTTCTTCACAGTGATGGCATTGAGGCCTCTATAGTCAATGCACATCCTCAAGTACCCCCCTTCTTCGGTACGAATAGAACGGGTGATCCATAAGGGGAAGTACTAGGCCGAATCCATCCCTTCTCTGTCAGCTCCTTAAGCTGTCGCCGAAGTTCATCTAACTCGGCGGGGGCCATCCTATAGATCCTTCCCTTTGGGGTCTTACTCCCTGGAATGATTTCTATAGCGTGGACGACTTCCCTTTCAACAACTCCTGTGGGCTCCTTGAACAGATCAGGGAACTTAGCAACGACGCGTTCGATCTTTGGGGGTGTTTTAACGGCCTCCCCTTTCTCAGAGACATACACAAGGTACATACCCTCCTCTTCGTTTTGCTTGTAATAATTGTAGAACGCTGATGCGCACAAGCAGCCATAGGTATCTATAATGCTACTGGCCTTGAATTTAGTCAATCTGACAGTTCGGCCATCGGGCAACTTATGCTTGAGCAACTTCTTATCCCAGTCAAACTGGGGCTTAGCAACTTCGAGGTAGTACATGCCTAATAACATGTCGAATGGTAAGTCGTCGCTAACCAAGAACAAGATCTTATGGTTAAGTTCGCCTCCTCCATAGGAGAAGGTACAGACTACGTCCTTGATATAGTCTGTTACTATCATGCGCTCCTTGTTGGCCAAAGTAGATGCTACAGGTCTACTAAGGTGTCGTCCCCGGTCCTGTAGGTGCAGCCTTTCCAAACAGTCGCGACTTATGTAATTCCACGTGGAGCCTATGTCTATGAAGGCACCACATTTGCGGCCTCCTACATCCACTTCCACTACGAAATGTTCCCCTCTAGGACCTTTCTTCAGTGCCACCCAAGACTCGCGAGGGTCCTTGTTTGACCACTCACCTTCCAAGTCTTCTAAGGATTCAGACACATCTAACGTACAGATCATGGTTTGGTCTAGTTGTGTCTGTGGGGTGACTAAGGAGTCATTAGCTTCGGCCTCGTCATGAAGTGGGGAGGGTATCAAGCCCACGTCATCTTGAGTAGAAGCCTCTAAAACTTCCACTGGCCTCACGCGTTTCCCGAGCTAGAAGACAAGGAATAAGATGCCCCCATCTTTGGAGGTATCTTTTGCGTGACCTTAGCGTTTTGACACTTGTATTGCGAGTGTCCGTATTCCCCACAATTGATACAAGCGCCACGCACTCGGCGGTCACGCCACACGTCTTGATCAAGACCTGCCTTCACCCATTTAGCCTGCTTGGTCTGATATGAGGCGGCCTTCCCTTGATCCCTTGGTTGCCCCTTCCCTCGGCCACCTGCCTTAGTCTTGACTATCGCGGCGAGAGTGCTACCCTCAGCTACCTCCTCGCCGTCAAACTCTGTATAGTCCATCAGGTTAGTGAGCTTGTTGATCTCAGTTTGAGTCCCATCGGAATCAACCATCATCAACTTCGCCCCCTTCTTCTTCCACTCCTGAGGACTCTTCTTCTTCTTCGTGTCTATCTGAGAGGTTGGTTGAGTATTGCCTAGTGTGGCCTCCAAATCTAAGGCTTTCCTAGACAGTGTCTCAAACGAATGGTACTCAGTGCGTGCCTCGCTGGCCAGTAAGTTCCTGATGTTCTCTGGTAAACATCTAACAAATGTAGTTAACAGGAACTGATCATTGTAGTTGATGCCTGGGACAAGGATCAGGCTCTCAACGGTAGTCGTAAGCTTTCTGACTAACTTAAATTTTTGTTGGTCTAACTTGTTAATCGCATCAGTGACCCTTTGTGCCTCCTGTGGATTATGCCATTGAGCTTCTACCATTTCCATGAACTGGTCTAACGTTAAAGACTTAACCCAGTTTGCCATGCGTCGCCCATACCCGGCCTTTACAACTACCCCATCTAGCCACTTGGCTGCCTTACCCTCGAGGTAAGATGCAGCGGTAACCACTTCGTCCTCTAGCAAGGTCCTCTTGGCCTTTACCCAAACCGGGACTGTCCTCAACCATGTGTTGAGTTCTTCATCCTTCCTCTCGCCTGAGAAGTTTGGGGTCTTGGGGTACCATTGACCTTGCTGCTGTCCTTGTTGAGGAACAGGTTGTTGCGGTGGTGTAGCTCCCACCGCTGGACCCGAAGAAGAAGACGCAACAGTCTGTGCGACTGCTGCAGACGTACCACTTGGCTGTGTGCCAGCTTGAACTGGGAAGGGGCCTGACATCGCCGATAACGGCAACGGCGATTGTGCTGGTGGCCTGAATCCTGGCCTTGTCAAAACATCCAGGATCCGGTCTCGAGTGCTTCGCATGAAGTCTAATCTGCTGTCCACGTGCACATGCAGCGACAACATATTATTCTTCAGCGTTTTCAGCGGGTCAGTCAATACTGACTCATCCAAGCCCTCTAATTCAGCCTTGTCAGCCTCTGAAGTATCAAGCCTGGCTGCTCTAGTTTTCATTTCTTTTTCTCTATCGGTAGCCTCTTTCAGGTCCTGCTCTAATTTCTGGTGGAGCCTCTCGACCTGTTGGATCTCTCTGAGTTCCCTCTCACGTGGGGTCAACGGTGTCGGCGCGAATACCCTTACAAGGGTATCTGCCCTGGGTTTTGCAAGTGACGGAAAATAGGCTTGGGTTGAAATTTGAGTACACTGCACCAGTTGCGGTCGTGTTGGTCCACATTGACTGAATGGTTGATGAGACGTAACGTATGTATGGGCGCACAGTTTTGAGGCGCGCGTGATGAGTTTCATTTTTGATGTTATAGGGTCGGCGCTTCGGCCGGCAAAGATTCTGTTTTTTTATTTAAGCTAGGGAAGGGTTTTTTCTATTGAATTGACCCTGGCGCACCTGCGTTCGTATGGCATGCGCCATCAGAAGTGGAATTGCTAGGTAGCGGCACACTGGTGCTGCATGCGCGACGGTAGCAAAAGAAAAAAGAAAAAAAAATCTACCCCTTCATACAGCGAGGGCCGGTGCGTAGGCGCTGTAGACGCGAGCGGTGGCCTCCGCGCGGCACAGGCATGACGTACCAAGCAAGGTCCGGTCCCTGACGGCATGTGCGTGCGCATGGGGCCGTGGATTTTGATGGGAAATCAGGCAGCAGCCATAACGCTGCGGCTGCAGGCCCGGGCTGGCAAGCTATGCTAGTCATATGCAGGGAAGCGCACAGCCTGTCCAGGCTTGCGCTTAGCCCTATAGGTTACGTCATTAACCTTCCACCAGGCGGATCCCGAGATCGAGGCCGGCAGCAAGCATCGGAACAGCAGCGGAGTGCTTTGGAGTAAACCGAGCGGGTTGAGGGTCCTGTGGGACTATCCCCCTTGGTTTTGCGGAGGCGAGTCAGCCGCGGGCCCGTGGGAAAGGACCAAGTGTCAATGGTCCTCTCCCGCATCCGTTTTTTTTTTTTTTTTATGTTTGTCTCTGAGTTTGTAATTTTTTTTTTCATTTTTATTTTTTGTTCTGATAAGACCCAGGTACCAGTACCGGGACCTGCAGTGGCGCTCAGCAGCCTTGTTCAGTGGATAAACCACTGAGCTGTCGAACTACAGGCCTGTGTCCGAGGCCAGATGGTGCCGCTGTCCCGAGGCAGCAGACCAGCGGTCCCGGATCTCTGCCCCTAAGGCAGTCCTTCGGGACATCCGCTAAGTTGGAGCGGTGTAGAGCAGAGTAGCACGGCCCCTGCACAAGGCTAGTGCGTATAAAAAGAGAGGTCGCACTCTCTCCGCTGCTAGTGATGAGTGTCGTCAGTGAGGGGGGAGACAGCGCAGGCTAGTGAGAGGGTGATAGTATGGGAAGCAAGAGAGATGGTGCAAAAGAGCTCAGCGCCCCGGGAGGAAGGGCAGCAGCTGAAACAGCGGGAAAAGAGTGGAATGAACCTGGCCGCAGTTCTGCGCCAGGTACAGTCGAAGAAGGAGGGAGAAGACGGCGCCCGGACTAGAAGCTATGGCTGAGAAGGAAAGCTACGGCTTGTTCGTTTCTTAACAACATAAGCTATGGCTGAGAAGGAAAGCTACGGCTTGTTCGTTTCTTAACAACATTTGACGGGGGAGAGTGGTAACCTGGGAGTTTGAGGCAGGGCGAACCAGGTGGTACTATCAGATTGAGGAGAGAATTAGTAGATGATGAGATAGAGGAGAAAAGGTGCTGGAAGAAGGGGAGAGACGAAGAAACGAGAGGGGAAAGAAGAAGGATATCTTGCTCATTCCTTAACGGATTCAAGCAAGTGAAGATACTAGATAGGGGTTTTTTAGCATTGCGCACCTAATGCACAAGCCGGATTTCACAACAGAGCTTTGGTTTGGGCGCTATGGACGTTATGAGCTCCGCACAGGCTAGTTTTCCTTTGGTGGGAGAGAGTCGATGTACCTTTCCGCTATTCTAGCAGAAGATTCGTCCCCGTTTTTTCGCCACTTAAGGGAGTAATAGACTGACATCATGGTCCTTGTGATCTCATCTGTGTTCACGGTAGTCGCGTTGATGTCCATAACCTCGTGGTAGCCACCTTCTTCATCACCATACTCTCCGTAGTTGTCTTCACCATCCTCGTATTTCTGATCCTTGCCGTCACCAGGGTCATCCGCCATCTGAACCGAAGGGTGGCCATGGTTGCTGAAATCTCTCTCGCTCCGTTTGTGGCGGCCCCGCTTGTGCTCGCAGTTAATACGACAGTATTCCTACGCACGCAGAAGCTCGGCTTGGTCGGGCTTCCCTTGGACACACCCGTGTCCGGCCTTGGTTGCGGCCAGATTCGAGGTGGGTGGTGAACCATGCGAGAGAGCATACAAAGGGGAGGGAAATTGGAGAGAGGCACGCACCTGGCCAGGGTCTGACAGAAGATCCAGTCTCAAGTTTTTACTATTATTTTTTCTTTTCTCTCTCCTTTCTTCCCTTCTGTATCTTCCCGTGATTCAGAGGGAGATTCATTTTCCTCTTTTTTTTTCTTTTTTTTTTTTTCGTTTTTTTTTTGGCTTGCGCAGTTGGTAAGTAGCGGGGCATGACTGTAGTCCCGCACTCCGTCGTCGAGGTCGCCATCTGGATCCTGGTGGTCGCCTTCAATGTCACTTTAGCACCTATCCCAGGTTCGTCAAGGGGCTTGTGCCCAGCCTGATGACTGTGTACTGCTGGGTGTGGTGCTGATCGAGGCAGGCGTTGTAATTTCAGTTGTTTTGGTTGGGGTCAAAGCCAAAGTGCAGGGTAGTTCCGTGTGAATTGGGGGATGGAGAAGAAGACTCCCGGAAACCTAGGTGAAACTTTGAAAAGGAGAATATATATATATATATATATCGTCACAAACAGAACTGCCCGGTAAACCGTAGGCAGAGAGAGAGAAGAGGACAACAAACGAGGGGCTGTGTATATATGTATATATTCGGTTCCTGGTGTTGATGTTGTGGGCGGGATTCTGGGAAATTCTTGTTGCTAATTGACTTGGGGAGAGACGATACTTAGAATTTAAATTTCATTACAGATTCTATTTGTGGTATTGAGTGCACCCGCTGTGTATTCTCGTCACCAGATTCAAGTGGCATTGCTCATCATGCCTGTCATCTTGATCCCAATCTTGCCTCGGTGCAGCTATCACAAAAAGAATCACTAGCTCTACCCTGAGCTGGCGGGCCAGCTGGGTGGAGGGTACCAGGCGGCCGTCATGAGTGCTTGAAGTAATACTATTGTTGTCCGTGAGTGCTGTTCGGTGTCAGTATATCTGTAACCCATACTGATCAGTATGTTTCTACTGTCAAAATACGGTAGTTGGGTTTTATGACAGCCTGTTACAACAAGTTGTTTCTCTTCTTCGCTAAGGGACAGTGCGGGGTTTGAGATCGATACGTGGGCTGTTTTTTTTGGGAAGGCATAGCCTTGCCTTGAAGAGATGTTTGTTTTGGCAGCAGCAGCTGCCACTACAGGGTGCCGTTGTCGTTTTTAGGACGGTACAACAGGGCAACGAGAGTTCGGACTGCTGCCATAAAGCTGCTGAACTCCAGAGTTGCTGCTGCTGTTCGACTGCGGGTGCTGTTACGGCACGTAGCTGTGGTGAGCACTGTCCATCGCTGAGCCTGCTGTGTTTCACTGGGGCTTGTTGGAGTACGGTGCTGTGATTCGCTGTGCATCGCCGCTGCCGTGTACCCCCGCGTTCTAGCGGGAAATTGACCTTCACTTCTGGTACACCTGGTGGATGGTGATTGCGTGAGTGCCCATACTTGTGGCCAAAGTTCAGGTTTGGTTGCTGCTGCACGGGCCCAGGATGATGCTACTCAGAAAGGAAGTCATCGATATGGGCTTGGGTTGATGCGGGGCATTCTACTGTTGGGCGCAAAGTGAGCTGTGCTTCAGCTGGCTGATCTTTTGTTGCTATGTTTCGGGGCTGCTGAGATTGCAACAGAGTGTTAGGCTTTGAGTGCACGACATCAAACTGCTGTGTGTTCCTACGGTACTATTACTGTGTTTTCACTACTCTTTTAATATATGTTGCTGGACGGCCAGCCAGGGAAAGCCAAATCCGGACACAACAAGGATTTTGACAGATCGAGGGCTCCCCAGGCTCATCAATGAAGTGTAGCCTAGCCTGTGCCTCTGTGACTCGGCCTATGTTTCTCTGACCAGCCTGTGTGCCTCGAGCAGTGGTCTGTCCTCGCATGAACCGTTGTAGTTGCTAACGGGAGTAAGTGCACATACTTTGGTCATGGCGATGGTCTGTATGGTCTGCGTCTCAGTGTACTTCAATTGCTACTGCTGGTGTTGGCGGGTGGTTTTGTCTGTCGGATTGGCTGTGTACTCGCAGTTGGGCACTGAGCTTAGCCGAAGGTAGGAACGGTTGCTGACTTCCAGGTCAGTTGAGGTGTTTCAGACAGTTTCTCAGTTGTTGAGGGTGTGGGGACCTTGACTAATTTTACTAAGCTCGCGTTGTGCTGTGCTGAAACTGCACTATTTGAGTAGTAGACTGGTTGAGCATCTAGCAGGGCTCGTTTCTGAGCACTTGCTGGGCGTTGGCTGCGCCTGGCTGAGTTGCTGCGTTGCAGCTGCGTTTTTGCTTTGAGGACTGCAGCATCTTTTTTTTTTACCTCAATAAGTGTTGCGCAAGCGCGTTGCCACACTTGCTGTGCGTTATATGGTGTATTGCAAGCGCATGATTGTTGTGCGCGGGGTATCCCGCTAAGTCTGCAGAGTCACTGAACTTGCTGCTTGTGACGTTCCCGTACCTATTAATTAGCGAATCACAAACCATTACTGATCCGCACATTTTACTGTAGTCACTCCATGCTTGCCACCGTTGCTGCCACCAGGGAGCCTGTGCTTCTGCTGTTGTACACGATTGCGGGGAGGCCTAGTGACTTGTTGTGGTTGGCGTTGTGGGCTGCTGCGGTACCCTGCTGGGCAAGATTGCTCTGCGCGCAGTTTTAGTTGGGTTACTGAATTTGGCTCCGTCTCAAATAGAGCACGGGGAGGTGCTCTATCTGGGCGAAGGCCATTGAGGCTGCGCAGCGGCGGTTTAGCTATAGGCACGACAACGTGACTTCAGGGAGGGGGTGAACAGGCTCTGAAAAGGGGGTACATTGCTGCGATTTGGAAGCCTGTCGGGGGTCTTGTGCGTTGCAGTCCGGTCATGGTTCTGATCGTCTTCTGCTGCGTTTTCCTGGCCATCATTGCGGGGCCCTTAGGCGCTTCTCCTGGTTAAGTGCTGAGGGGTCCATGGAGGAAGAAGAAGACCACCTACCTGAAGCTTTCGTGGAGCGTTTTTGAGCACGTAGTGAAGTACCTCTTCAACCCTAGAGCCTTGAATGAGGCTCCGTGTTTCTCTGCTTTGGTGTCTCAGCGTTCCGTGAAATTTGGGGCTGCTGCTATTTAGTCAATCATGTTGATGTCAACAGGTATCAAGTCAGTCAGATGGTTACAGCCTGCACAGATGGGTAGGGTTGACCTGCCGAAGGCAAGCGTGGCACAGTAGCTGAACAGGCATGAGCAGAAGGTGCTCGTTAAACAACCTGCCTAGCCCTAAAAGATCGGTACCGACTGGTGTGCAAGTGGGCATGAGCGTCAAGTTCTCAACCATCTCCTGGTTAAGTGTTGAGGGTCCAAATTGGGAGTAGAACACTCCGCTTGGCCACGTTGTCTTGATTGCGGCGTTTTACAACCGATACTTCCGAGCTACATTGGCCCGGGCACCAAACACCCTGCATGCCACAAGAAAACGAAGTGGAGCGGGCCTCGTTTATGGCTGGCTGCCTGGCGCCGCCACCCATTTTGCTCCAGCTGCGGACCCCCAAACTTTGCGGATGGCATGCAGCCGCGTCGGAGAAAAATGACTGGGACTGGTGGTTTAGAAAATTCCTGAGGACTTTGCTGGCTGTCCTTAAATTGCCAGTGGGACAGAGTTCGTTATCTATAACATCCCAGTGGTGAAGTAGTCAACTAGAGTCAATGAATTGGGAAGAGTCAACGGGAATAACCTTAAAGAAAGGCAGGGCCATAAGTGGTAGGAGGAATGGAAGCCGACACCTTGACCGGTAGTTGTACCCACTTACTGCTATGGATGACTATCCGGTTTTTGCTTCTCGATTTCTCTGTGTTATGGCAGCCATTGCTGCAAATAATGCTCCCCCTCGGATTTTTCAGATCTTGCCGTATGGACCTGCAGACCTAAAGGGGGGAAAAGAGGTGCTACAAAAGGGGATCCTGCATATGAGGAGCAGAAAAGGAAGCAGAGGGAGGAAATAGAGAAGACGAAGAGAGAGAAAAAAGACAAAGGCGAAAAAGAAGAAGAGGAAACACAGGAGGACGAAGGAAATGGGAAAGCAGGTGAAGGGTAGGGCAAGGCGGAATCCAACCCCAGACCAGAGGGTCACTCACTGCCAGGCTTGAAGGAATGGACTGGCGGTTTTGGTCCACTGACTCGGGAGGGTCCTTTAGTTAAGAGGAAATCGCTGAGGCAGAGGGGGCGGGGGGGCCGGGAATTGCCGAGGCAGGAGGACAATTATCAAAGTGAAGGATGGCATGCAGGGGAAGGAGAGACAGATCGAGCAGAAGACAAAGGTATTAAAATTAAAGGAAAGTGCAGCCCTGGTAGATGCCCTGAAAAATGAGATGAAGAAGAGCAATAGCCCTAACCTCGCTCTGCGGTTAGATGATACCCTCTGTACTGCCGTCGATGTAGCTGCAGTGAGAGCCAAGATAGAGCGGGTAAAGAAAAAAGAGGATGAGATGACCGTAAGTGCAACCATCTACTTGAGGAAGTTCATAAGTTTGTGAACAACACTTGCAAAAGCTACTAAGGACCGGGGGAAGGGCCTGAAAGATGTGACAGAAACATGGTTAAGTTCTCGCAGCGGGCGGACATAAATAACTTCCTGGAGAAGCTAAACAACCGGGTTGAAGAGGAAAACAGCGGCAGGCGGGCTGAGTGTAACATTCTAAATATAGAACGTAAGCAGTGAACAAGCATTGCCGCCTTGAAGGCACAAAGGGATGAGTACCGCCAAGTGAGGGACCATGGTGTCACAGGGGCAGAAATTCTGAACCACTTCCACTAGCCTTGCCTGAGGCCCGTACTATGCCAATATTAATGAACTAGGATCAGACCTATGATTCAGAAGAGTTTTCAAAGAATGCACTGGAACAGGCCACGGCTTCCTGCAGCAAGCAAACTATCACTTTCACTGCGACTTAGAGAAAGGGAAAAAGTTTCGAGGGAAAACTATTTCAGGTAACATCCAAGGGAAGGACAGACTGCTAGTGACCAGGAAGAAGCAGATGAGTTACCTTATAATAAAATAGAGTACGCTGATGGCAGTCAGGAGGTCCAACGAGAGAACTACACTGCTGTCACGGCCTGTTTAGGAGGGCTAGTAAGAGGTAGAAATCACGAACCTCAGCCGGAAGGAACAGGAGCCTGCACTCCAAGGGAGAGGGGCGTACTGCCCCTTGCAGAGAGGTGGAGACGGCCATAGCTGCCCACAAGGAGGCAGAGGTGGGTACTTGTCCCAAGCAGGAAGAGGTGGGAACATCCATGTTCTCACCGATGCAGTTGGAGGCAATTTCCCACAGCGTGACCCTAGAAGATATTCGCTGCATCAAGGACCGGAAGAAGGAGAGCCCTGAAAAGCTATGTGTGATGACCCGTCCATACATGGACTGAAACACACAACTGATTTCTGAGTTTTGCCCATAGACTGAATGCCCTGCTGAGTTTCCCGCTTGCTACTAAGTCTGCGTGTGCACGCTTGCTGGACTGCATGTCTGTCTGAGTGCTGGGTGGCTTGAGTGTGTTTGGACCATGCCTGTCTGAGTGTTGGTTGGCTTGGGTGTGTGTGTGACCGTGCCTGTCTGAGTGCTGGTTGGCATGAGTATGTGTGTGGCCCTGACACTTGCTCGTTCGTTGGGCCCTCAGGGTCGGTACTTACCTGTGGCCGTGATATTGAGGGGTTGCAGCCGGGAAAAGCACTCAAGTAGCGGGTAGGCCGGTGCCGCACCTGGAAGGGGTAGATGTGCAGGTACCGGAGGCCGAGCAGAAGAAGACAAAACTGGCATTTTAGAGGCCCAGTAGTGTAGGCTAGGTCTAGGCGGATACCAGTCTGAGTCTAGGGCGTGTACGGGGCAATATCAGAGTCTGCAATGATGGATGTTTCCCTCCAAAAGGGAGGTGGTACCGGTTGCTTGGGAGGCCAAGCGGCCTGGAAGTCACCGCCCAAGAGGCAAAGCAGGCCGCTATATCTTCGGGCCGGGCGGAGAGTCCGGCCTTTTTTTGGGTGTGCAAATTTGGTGACACACTGGTGGAGCGCTGGCTGGAGCAGCGCTGCTGGGGAGGAAGGAGAAGGACACGAGGGAGGAAGAAGGAAGGGGGAGGAGCGCCAGGGGTACTTACCTGGCTATGGTGGCAACCATCTTCATCACCTTGGTGGGCGCTGCAGCAGGGAGTCCCCAGCTGGGGAGAGCTACACCAAGAAGCTTCGGGGCAGGGTCAGGCATGGCTGCCCGAGCTAGAGCAGCCATAGCTGCTTTGGGTTGTCCTTTGGGCATCTGAGCAGAGCCCAGTAGTCCGCCATAGCCTCGGCCTATGAGAGTGAAGAGTGGGAGAGGCGGCCATGGCTATGGTGGACCTTAAGTGATACCTGCAGTAGAAGAGGGACTCAGACATTGATTCTGGATCAGTCATTCAACATTGTATTATTATTTCTTGTATGAATAAGAGAAGGGGGAGATAAGGAGGAGGAGATTGTTGGGCGAAGAAGAAGAGCCTTGTCATTGTCTTTGCTTGTGTACATCTTCTTCTTCTTCTTTCTTACTTCTTCTTCTTCTAATCCTCTCTCTCTCCTCTCAAGTTCATTCATTTCTTTCTGCAATTGGATGGCATTGTACTTTCCGGTGGTTGTGTATCTCGAAATTGGAGAGCGGATTCTACTTGCTGGTGAGAGTTGACTTTGTTGCCCTAACCCTAACCTAAGTGGTTGAGGGCAACACTTCGGGTTAGGGTTGGTTGGTTGAGGGAAGTGGGGCAGCGTGGCTAAGGGAAGCTGCCCCCACCTGGTTAGGTCATGTGGGGTCGACATAGAACCTAACCAGGTTGCTTGAGAGTGACATTAGGGTGGCGAGACATTTCAAGGAGACTTCATGCGGCGATTTGAGAGAGGCGACAGTGAGAGGCACTCGCACCTGGAATCTGATTCAAGGGAGACACTTGGCAACTTAAGGGCTGCCCTCAAGTAGGCGAGCTTGAGGGTCAGCGACCACTCAGCATCTACTGACTGCAAGTTGCTACTTCGTTCTTCAGCATCGACCGTGGATCCAGCGTTGCACTTTGGTGTTGGAGTCAGACCCTCCTAGAAGATAGGACACTAGTATAGGGGTAGCGTTAGAGGGGTCAGGAGGGCCACATGAGAGGGGGGGTGAGTTTTATTCATCTCGAAGCTCAAGGCCAGTCAGGTAAGTGCCATGCACCTACGGGGTGCCCATGTATGTGTGTATGGTATTGATTGTCCTGCTGGGGTACTCTGGGTTTCTTTTCCTACTCCTCTGTGGTCTTGATTGTGTGACTGAATGCATGTGATCTACCTACTCACCTGATGGATGGAAAATGAAGTATCTTGACCTAAATGCCGAGTCTTTCTACAAAGCTTTGTCTTTTCATCTCTGAACGGTTGTAGTCTGTAGGTTCTGCCAGAATTTGAAATTTCGTTTTTCAGTGCAGTAGAGAGCGCGTGCGTCCCCTTCGGGTTGTCGAGGCCATGGGGGGGGAGTGGCTCCGGGAGGGGCAGGCTCAGTTGGCGCGTGCGGGAGGAGTGAGGGGGTCACCCCTCGCCTAGCAGGGACTGGTGCGTCCCTGTAGCACCACAGTGTATGTGGTGTGGAAGCCTCCCGGCCGCGGAGCCGCAGGGAGATGAAGCCCTAAGTGGGTGATGGGTGACCCCCGGCGCAGCGGCCTGGTAGCGTCGGTCTGGGCTGATACTCCCGGGTGGGTAGCGAGGTTTGAGTGTTCTCCCCTTGACGGATCACTGGGTAGTGGGTGGGCCCGTTGCACCCTCAGTAGGGCTGACCCCGACGCGGAAAGCCCTCTGGCGGACATCCTCCCTGGGACATAAACCCCAACACCTCTACAACCCTTTAAAAGAAAGAGACTGAACTAAGTCCATGTGGAACTCCTCTTGGTTGGGACCTGGTTGAGACCTACATGGGACCCCTAGGACCTAGCGAGACCGGGCCCAAACAAGAAGAGCCTCTGGACCCAAATCGGTTAGGCATTGACCTCTTGTCTTCTTGGCTGGGATACTGAGTTCATTCTTCTTGGATTAGGACACCCACTGCCGAGGGGATCTTGGCTGAGACGTTTCGCATGTCTTTTGGATCGCACTATCTGTAGCTTGACTTGCACCCTGTACACCACTCAATTCTCCATTGTTGCATTTAGTCACTCGTTGTCTGATTTGGTGAACAGTCACGGAGCTGGTCAGACTGGACTCGAGAGGACCTCGTATGCAATCTGATCAGACTGGGTCGCTGGATCAGACCTCTCGTTTGAATTTGTTTGTTTTTCTTTGGTTTGCTGCTCTCTACTTCCAAATGAAATGCCGCTCCGACTACGAGTTCTACCTTCTCTTCTCTGAGTTTTTTCAGTCTGTTTCTCTGAGTTCATTTTCGATGCCCGTGGAGACTCGCAACCAGAAAGAAGAGAGAGAGAGGAGGGAGAGAGAAAAGGGAGAGAGGGAAAGTGACCGTCTGAAGTGGGCAAGGACTGGAAAAAGGAGTGTTCGCCCAAGTGAGAGGGGGAGTGAACCTCTTGAGAGTCTAATTGAATCTTTTCCTGACTGGCGACTCTCTCGCCCACATGTCAATACTAACGGTCCAAAAATGGCTCAGGTAACTTCAGTGCAATGGCGGGCCTTGTTAGATGCAGCCAGTGATGTCGAAAAACCATATCTACAAGCACTCCTAGATAGTGAACCCAAAAGGGAACAGGAGGCAGAGAAGGAGAGGACGGAGACATTGTTGAAAAGGCAGGTGGGCCATCTTAGAGACTGTTCCCTCACTGACTGAAGAGCAGTGTGGGGAACAGATGTAGTTTATACTCACCGCCCTTGTTCAAGTATCTTGAGGATCATACCACTCAGATCGCCGAAGTCTTCGCAAAGTTGCGAACACTTCAAGATGATCTGCAAGTACCATGAATTGACAAAGGAGGTGGCTGAGCTGCGACAAGCCCAAGTGGCCAACCCTCTTCCTCTACCCCCTGGATCTGAAGCTGCGATTGAAACTACCTCTGCCTCTCTTACTGTATCTTCTTCCTTGAATGTGAGGGCAACCCCCTCAGGACCTGCAACAGGTGCAGATTCCGCCGTTGTTGTGACAAGCAACGAGGCTGGAAATTCTGCAACTTTTGCAGCCCCAAGATTGGAACCAGCAGGTGCTGGTCCCAACCGCGTCGGTCCCTATGTGGACTGAAAGGCGGTTCAAATACCGTCTAAGTACGACGACAAAGAAGACATTGGATCCTGGATCAGCTCCATGAGGGCATACTTCGAGGTTCTGGGGACTCAACCTGAGACCCAGACCGTGATCATGGGAATGAATGTTGAGCCAGTCGTTCGGGGCTTCTTAGAGGTCCAAGCTACGCGAGTTGGGATTCCTAAAATAGAACTAACGAGGTGGCTTAGGACCACCCCGGTTGCCTCCCTCAAGGAACTCCTCATTTCACAATACTTGGATCCACATGCTGCAGCAAGGGCAAGAATTCAGCTTGACAAAATCAAGCGCAGCAAGTGGACGGGCTCCATGAAAAGCCTGCAGACCTATCTTAGCAAGATGTTCGCTACACCCAGATTGGAATTGACTGCTCAATCTTGCTTGGATGTGGTCAAAGGCGCGGTTCCCACCAACTTTACTAATCTCCTGGGCAGGAACTTCATTGGTTACACTGACTGGTTCACCTTGATGAAGGACATAGTCAGTTTTGAGGCTATAGACCTCATCACCACAGCAGGCAGCAAAAAGCCCATGGGCGGCAGGCGGTTCAAAGGCAGCAACCGTTTTGTTGTGCATGACCTGTTGGAGGCGGAAGAAGAAGCCGATGCAGATGACCCCACTCTTGGTGACGACCAAGAACAGGACTCTGATACAGCTTGTTCTTCAGCCCATGAGTCTAATGCAAACAAAGAAGAAGAAAAATTTACTGCCTTTAAAAAAAATGCCAATGCAAAGGGACTGAATTAAAGTTCAGGGAAGAACTATGTCCAACTTCCCAAGGGAGTTAAGATCCCACCTAAACCGGAGGATGCGACTACTAAACCTTGGGTCGACCTCCAGATTACTGAAAATGACTGGCGGGGTAGACTCAAGAAGGGGGTATGTCTGCATTGCCAAAAACCAAACCATAAGGTACAAGATTGTTATAGGCTGCAGGGAAACCAGACCCGGGCGTAGAATCAACTTCAGCAAACTCTACAGCAGGGGAGACTGAATTTGAGGCAGATCAGAAGTCCTCCCTTGAAGCCCAATCATCTGCTGAACACAAGGCTGAGGTGAGTAACGTTTTGTATGTCGAGCCTTGGGAGGAGTCTGGGACGGTCGATTTTCACTACCACTTGGAGCATTGGGTTGAGATGAAACAGCAGCGTGCCCAGGGTACGGTGAAGTTGATTTTCTTCAAACTTCTCATAAACCACCGCTATCTCCGTGTTTTGCAAGTGGCAACCCTTGCCGGACCCAAGCTGGCAACAAAGAAGTTATCTCTTCTATGCAGTCAAAGGTGTGCGCACTACCTTTGACAAGGACAAAACTGTCACACACGCGTTGAACTTCTATGTTCTTGACAAGTGCCCCTTCGACGCCGTCCTTCGCTTGGGCTGGCTGCAGTCCCAATGCGAATGGACCAAGTGGAAGGAGTCACTTTACATGATCAAAGATGCTCGAGGGAACGAGCTTCGTATCTTCTTGGATGAGAAGCACGAGTCCCCAGTGACTTTTCTGAATGCTATGCAGTTCTGCAAGAAATGGCGCAAGCACAAGGAGGAAGAATAGTTGTATGTTGCCTTTATTCGTCCTACCCATGTGCCATCTACTTTTGCGGTTAATACCACTACTACTTCGACTAGTGATACTACTTCTAGTACTACTACTCCCAACACCTCTATTTCTCTACCCTCTAATGGTCCAAATGATCCTACTTCAGATTCGGTCATCTCTATACGTGACCTGTGACCGGATCTAGGTGATCCCTTTGCTGATCCCCCACCCCCACCTGTCCCACCAGACATCCAAAACCTCCTCGATCGGTTTCCAGAAGTTCTGGCCGAGCCACGTGGAGTCCCCACGCGATCGGTCCGTCACACCATCGAGTTGGTTGAAGGTGTTGTTCCTCCAAAGGGCTGCGTATACCAAATGAGACCCAGCGAGTTGGAGGAACTCCAGCGACAGATTGACGAGATGATTGACAAGGGACGGATTAAGCCTAGCGAATCTGAATTTGGGGCTCCTATGTTGTTTGTTCCAAAGAAAGGAGGCAAACCCCGCATGTGTATAGACTATCGTGGTCTAAACCGCATCACAAGAAAAAATGCCTATCCCTTGCCTCGTATAGATGAGTTGCTTGATGTCGCAGATGGGTGCAAGATTTTCTCCAAGATCGATCTCAGGTCTGGCTACCACCAGATTGAAGTTGATCCTGCGGACCAGCACAAGGCTGCGTTCAAAACACGCGATGGGCTTCCAAAGCCTCATGGACAAAATCCTCCGCGAACAGATTGGCCGGTTCGTGGTGGTCTACCTTGATGACATACTAATCTTCAGCAAGTCCATGGAGGAACACCTCAAGCACCTTGAGGACGTACTGACCATCCTCAAGAAAACACAACTCCATCTCAACACGATTGTAACAACCCTTCTTGTGTCTAAGTTCGAAATCATACACAACAATCTCATGCAACCAGCGGGTCAGTGTAGTTGAGGGATTGTTCTGTGTCTGAATCCATTTCAAGGTCTCGTGATCCGAGAACACTTTGAAATGGCGACCCAACAGATAGTGCTTCCAGTGGTCTAGTGCCTCCCTCAAGGCATAGAGCTCTCGCATGTAAGTGGAGGTAGCTACCTTATGACTGGGCATACGTTTGCTGTAAAATTCTAGCGGACGTAAGTCATCGCCGTCATCTTGTTGCAGCACTGCACCAATCCCATACAAATTGGCATCCGTAGTTACTACGAATGTGAGTTTGGGATCTGCAATGCGGAGCACGGGATGACTCACCAAAGCCTCCTTCAGTGCTTGTAAGGCTGTCGTGCATTCCCCATCACATGTGTAGGACACATTCTTGCTGGTCAATCTGGACAGCGGACGGGCGATGATAGAAAATTTAGGCACAAACTTACAGTAGTATGATGCAAGACCAAGAAAAGAACGCAACTCGCGGACATTCGTCGGTTGAGGCCATTTTTGGATGACCTCAACTTTGGTTGCCTCAGGCTCTAGGCCTGCAGCAGACAATCGATGTCCAAGCTAGATGACGCTGTCCCTCCCAAACTCGGATTTCTCCAAGTTGAGATGGAGCTACGCGTCCTTAAGGATCTGCATCACTTCCTCAAGGTGTCCCATGTGCTCCTCCATCGATTTGCTGATGATTAGTATGTCATCCAGATATACAACAACAAATCGGTTGATCTGATTGCGAAATACCTTATCCATGAGACTTTGAAAGGCGGCTGGCGCATTCGTGAGACTGAAGGGCATGACTGTAAACTCGTACAGCCCATCGCGAGTTTTGAATGCAGTTTTATGCTGGTCGGCAGGATCGACTTCAATCTGGTGGTAGCCTGACTTGAGATCGATCTTGCTGAAGACCTTGCATCCACCTGCAACATCAAGCAAATCATCGATACATGGCAAAGGATATGCATTCTTTCTTGTCATTCGATTTAATCCGCGATAATCAATACACATCCGCAGTTTGCCTCCTTTCTTGGGGACAAACAGAACTGGTGCACCAAACTCAGACTCACTCGGTTTGATCCATCCCTTCCCAATCATATCATCAATCTGCCTTCGCAACTCCTTTGATTCGCCTGAGCCCATTCGATAGACACAACCTTTTGGAGGAGTGCTACCTTCAATCAACTCGATCTTGTGTCGGACCGGACGCACGGGAACTCCATGCGGTTCGGYCAAGACTTYARGAAATCGGTTGAGAAGGTTGCGAATTTCCAGCGGAACTTCCGGAGGGGGATCATCACTCTCAGGAGCAAGCATATCGGATGTCATAGGTGCAGCCAACACAATCGGATTAGAAATAGAGTCATTTGGACTAGAGTTGGATTTAGTAGAGGTAGAAGTAGTTGCATCAGAAGTAGAAACAAATTGCAAAGTAGAATCATTATGTACAGCAAAAATAGAAGGCACATGAGCAGGCCTAACAAAGGCTATATACATTTGCTCATCAACTTTGCGCCTGCGCCACTTTTTTCAGAATTGCATTGCATTGAGAAAAGTTACTTGGGACTCGCGCGGCTCATCCAAGAGAACTAGACGCTCGATTCCCATGGCATCTTTGGCCATGAATTGTGAGTCCTTCCACGTGGTTCTTTCACATTGGGCCTGCAACCAGCCCAAGCCAATAACCGCGTCGAAGGGGCACTGATCAAGGACATAGAAGTTCAACTCATGCGTGATCGTGCGGTGAGCGTAAAAGGTAGTGCGCACACCTTTGACTGCATGCGTAGATGTGACAAACTCTTGGTTGCCCACTTGGGTTCGGCAAGGATTCTGCAAGGTCACTTGCTTCATCCCCAAGCGTGCCTTACGAATGTCGTGCGGTGAGAAGTAGTTGGCGGTTGCACCACAATCAGCCAACGCACGGATGTAACGGCCATTAATGTAGAATTTGAAGAAGATCAACTTCGTCCTCCCTTGCGCGCGTTCTTGCTTCATATGAGCCCAGCGCATCAACAGAGCATGGAAGTCAATTTCTTCCGACTCTACCCAAGGCTCCTTGTATAGGATGTGTATCTTCTCAGCCTTGGAATCAGCATCAGATGGGGTTTCAAGAGAGGTTTGCTGAGTGGGATCAGAATCCAGAGAAGGATCTGTACTTACATGTTCAGCCTCTCCATCTGTAGAGTGTGCTGATGATGTCTCTACCCCCGTTGCTGGTTTCCCTGCTGCAATCTGAAACATTGTTGGACCGAGTGTCCCGGTTTGGTGCAATGCAGGCAAACTTCTTTCTTCACCCTCTGTTTCCACTCACTTTCACTAATCCGGAAATCTACCCATGGTTTGGTGGCAGGATCTTCCGATTTGGGTGGAATTTTCACTCCCTTGGGAAGAAGAATAGTGTTAGTATTGTTCTTCATTGTGGTCCTCGGTCCCTTACTTTTAAAGGCAGTCTTTTTTAAGGCATTCATAGATTCATCGTCGTTCACATACTCAAACTCATGGGCTGACAAAGAGCAAGATGCCCCGCAGTCTTGCTCTTGATCGTCATGAAGAGAAGATTCCTCCACGAGGGTCTCCTCGTCAGCCTCGAGCAGATTGTGTGCTGCAAAACGGTTGCTGCCTGGAAACCGTTTGCGGTCGGTGGTCTTTTTGCCACCCGATCCACCCGGGAGGTCTTGTGCCTCCAGCTTGACTACGTCCCGCATGAGGGTAAGCCAATCTGTATATGCGATGAGTCCGAGCCCTAGGCGATCTTTTATAGTAGAGGGAACCGTACCTTTTATCACATCCAGACAGGATTGCGCAGTCATCTCCAGATCCGGAGTAGCAAAGAGTTTACTAACATACTGTTGCAGGCTGTGCATGGTGCCGGTCCACTTGCTGTGCTTGAGCTTGTCAAGCTTGAGTCTAGCCTTGGCTGCAGCATGTGGATCAGCATACTGTTTGATCAAGAGCTCTTCGAGTGTGGCTACCGGCGTAGCCTTCAGCCATTTGTTCAGGTCTATCCTTTTATAGCCTGCTTGTACAGCTTGGATTTCCAAGAATCCTCTCACGGCGGGTTCCACATTGGTCCCTAGAACCGAGGACTGAGTAACTGGGAGTGTCCCCAGCACATCGAAGTAGGATCGCATGGAGCTGATCCAAGATTCGATGTCGTCCTTTCCGTCATACTTAGACGGAATCTGGGCCGCCTTTCTATCCATATAGGAAAAGCTGCAGCTTGGACCAGCGGCTGCTGGGTCCGAACTCGGGACTGCAACAGTTCCAGAATGCCCTGCACTACTACTTGCTGCTGCAGCAGCAGCAGCAGCAGCAGCAGTGGGGTCTGGACCTACTGCAAATCCGGATAGGCTGTTAGTCACACTCAAAGAAGGAGTAGAAGAAGACACATTCAGAGGGGCAAGAACGGACTAACACGCAGCACTAGAAGCAGGGTAAGAAGGCGGAAGGATACTTTGGGTTGGCTGCACATTAGCGAAATGTTGCAGTTGGTCACGGTGTTGCTGCGCCATCAGGGCCATGTCGTCCCGCAACTTTTTGAGTTCGTCGAATACTTTGGCGAGTTGGCGAGTATGGTCCTCAACAGCCCGAATGTTTACCAAAGCCCGGAGGAGTGGAGCAGTTTTCTCTCCGACTTCCTTATCGGTTAGGGCAGACAAGGTACAGAAAATGGCTTCATGAGCCTTTACCTTCTCCTCCCTCTCCTTCTCTTTCTCTTCCTCCTCCCTCTTCAATGCTTTCTCATAGAAGAATCGGTATTGCGCTTTCTCTGCCTTAGGGGCAGCGTCCATTTGCAGCTTCCAATCTGCTGCAGATGCCATGATGGAGGACGAGGGAGTTAATAAGTCTCTCAAGAGGGGTCCGTACTTCCTTACTTGCCTGGGACGAACACTCCTCTTCCCTCTCCTCACTCTCTCAAGAGCAACACTCAGAAGCTTCTCTCTTCTCTCTCTCTCTCTCGTTTGCGACCGTGTAGACACAGGTATTAATGAACCCAATGAAAGAAACAACTTGAAATCAGTCAGAAGAGAGAAGGTAGAACTCCTATCCGGAGCGACAATTCATTTGGGCTGGAAAGCAGTCAACCAAAACAAAAAAAAGAAGATCGGAGAGATCTGATCCAGCCACACAGTCTGGACCCACTACGTATGGGGTCCTCCCAAGCCTAGCCGCACTCAGCTCCGTGAAGACACAACAAATCAGATTCAAAGTGTACAGCGTAATGCAAGAGAGAATTGAGTGGTGCCCTAGGCTACCAGCCGGGCCACAGCCCGTGCAAGGTCCCAGCAAAAAAAAAAAAAAAAAAAAAAAAAAATCTAAAAATTCTGAAAAAAACCTATGTTATGCAAAAAAATAAACTGAACAACTTTTGCCTCAGGGTCACATCGGAATTCTTCACCAAACTTAAAATAAAAAATAAAATTCAAAAATATTTTATTCATTTTTATTTTTTTTAATTATTTTGGCCCGGCCGAGCAAGTGACCCCGGGCCACTTTGGTAGCCTAGGTGGTGCCCAAGGTGCGGGTCAGGCGGCGGATCGTGCAGTAAAGTCTGATAAAACGTCCCAGCGGAGACCCCCTCCGCAGCGAGTGTCCTGGTCCGAAAGCATAAAGTCCGAGTCCCAATCAGATAGAGCAAGGTGACTGACACCAACAGATTTGGCCTAAGGGGCCCTTCTTGTTTGGGCCTGGTCCCACTGAGTCCCAAGTGGTGCTAGTGGAGTCAGAACCGGGTCCCAACCAACAAGAGTTCCACAAAGACCTACTCTGTCCCTACCGAATTGAAAATGAAATTTTGCCCCAGAAAGAACTTGTAGACTACAACCGTTCAGAATGAAATTAACAAAGCACTGTAGAGAGATATCACATGGCAAACAAGATACTCCATTCATTCACTCGTCAGGTAAGTGGGCAGTTCACACACCTCACACACAATCAAGACTATGGAGGATGGAAGATGAACCCAGAGAACCCCAACAGGCAGTCAATCCATGCACACACACATGGGCACCCTGGTGGCACGGCACTTACCTGAGTGGCCGGGCTCTTGAAATGAAAAGAACTCACCCCCCTCTCACATAGTCCTCCTGACCCAATTAACAACCTTTACACTAGTGTCCTATCATCTAGGAGGGTCAACATCTACCCCAAAGTACAAAGCCGAATCCCCCGTCAATGTTGAAGATCAAAGCAGCAACTTGCAATCCGTAGGTGCAGATATGGCTGCCACCCTCAAGCTCGCCTGACTTGAGGAGAGCCCTAAAGTCACTCCTCGTCTTCCTTGAAGTCCAGATTCAAGTTGTAGGTGCCCTTCATTGTCGCCTCTCTCAAATTGCATCACGAAGTCCCACCTTGTGTCTCACCACCACAAACATGCACTCAAACAACCTGGCCGGGTCTAGTGTCGACCCTACACGGCCCTGCCAGGTGGGAGCAGCTTCCCTTCACCACGCTGCCCCACGTAACCCTAACTTCCAGCCCTAACCCTAAGTGGTTAGCCCTTACCACTAGGGTTAGGGTTATGGCAGCAAAGTCAACTCTCGCCAGCAAGTAGAATCCGCTCTGATACCAATGTTACGATCCTGGCCAATTTCGAAGTATACATTCATCTGAAAGTACAATGCCATCCAATTGCAAAAAGAAATGAATGAACTTGAGAGGAAAGAGAGGGAAAGAAG
>BFEA01000064.1:3655432-3669382 GCA_003427395.1 Chara braunii
GATGATGATGTACTCCAGCATAGACCAATGTCAAGGCTCTTCTTCTTCGCCAACCAATCCCTTCCTCCTTATCTCCTCCCTTCTTATTCAAACAAAAAATAACAATAATAATGTTGAATGACTGAACCAGAATCAATGTCCGAATCCCACTTCTACTGCAGGCACAACATGAGGTCCACCATAGCCATGGCCACCCTTCTTCTTCCTCTACATACAGGCCGAGGCTATGGCGGACTACTGAGGCTTCAGCCTCCCGTCCAAAGGACAACCCAAAGCAGCTATGCCGCTGCCCCACTTCAAGGTCATCACCATGCAGCTATGCCGCTGCCCACTCAGCCGCCATGCCTGACTCTGTCCCGAGTTTCCTTGATGCGGCACTACCCCAACTGGGGCCTTCCTGATGCAGCGCCTAGCAAGGAGATGAAGATGGTGTCTACCATAGCCAGGTAAGTGCCTCACCACTCTCCTCCTTGGTCCCCTTCTCCCTCCTCCTCCTACCGGTAGAGCTCCACCATAGCCAAGGTGGAAGCTCCCGACTTCTTCCTCCCAGCAGCGCTGTAGTACCCAGCGCCACTCCAGCCAGCGCTCCAGCAGCGTGTCGCCAAACTTGCACACTGAAGAATGAGGCTGGGCTCTCCGCCCTGCCTCTTGATATAGCGGCCTACTTGCCTCCTGGGCGGTGACTTCCAGGCCGCTCGACCTCTCCAAGCAACCGGTACTTCCTCCGTTTCGGAGGGAAACATCATTGCAGACCCTGATTATCCCCTGATATTACCCGTACAGGCTCTAGACTCACACTGGTTGGACTGGTACCGGCCTAGACCTACCCTACCGCTACTGGACTCTAAAAATGCCAACTTTGTCTTTTTCTGCTCGGCCTCCAGTACCCCCTCACGCCAACTGCAGTGGGGTGCAGTATCGGCCTACCGGCCCACTTGAGTGTTTTTCCGCTACCCCAGCGGCCGCGGGGCCGCTAGCTTCGCCACTTGAGTGTTTTTCCCTGCTACAATCCTCAATGCCACGGCCACAGGTAAGTACCGGCCCTACGGGCCTGCCAAACAAGCAAGTTCCCTTGCGGGTCACACACACACTCATACCGACAAGCACTCAGACAGGCACACAGGTCACAAGCACGCACACACAGACAGACTTAGAAAACACAGCAGAATGCGGGAATCTCAGCAAGGCATCCATTCCATCGGCAGAATTTCAGAAATCAGCAGTGTTCTCAGTCTGTGTTTTGACGGGTCATTATACAGACTGTGTTTCAACTTCTTCGCGCTTTGATTATCCAGGATCAGGATACATGGGATGACGAGCTGTATTCCATTAAGGGGTTATACAACAACTCCGTCCACTCCGCCACCGGCATGACACCCAACAGGCTGCATTACGGTTGGCAGATCCGGAAGCCAGTTGGTTTAACACCCGGCAGACCTGGCTTCAAAGCCAAGTATGATCGCTTGCTCAAAGTTGCCATTGCAGCTATGACCAAGCGACAACACGCCATGCTCCATCATGCGAACAAGAAGCGCCGACCGTCGGATATTCAGGTAGGAAGCTATGTCTGGGTCAAGATGTCTGAATTCTCAGAAGAAGAGGGAGTCTCACGSAAACTTCTCCCWMTCTATYATGGGCCCTGGGAAGTTTTGGATGTGATTGGTGAAGATCACTTTGGCCCTTCGTACGTCGTTGATGTGCCAGCCSATCTGCGCACATACCCCGTGTTCCACGCATCYAAAMTGTACCTCCACCGTGATGCTAAGACATTCGATTATCGCGAAGATATGATCCCTCGCGCGATCAAAGGCGGGCATGAGATAGACAGGATCAAACAGCACGTAGGGAAGGGACGCAACAGACAGTACCAGGTTCACTTTATGTATGACCCATTGGACAATCTGTACTGGATTTCCAAACAGGAACTGCTGCGCAGTGCACCGCGTGTTGTCAAAGCATACGAGCGACAAATCGCCACTAACGCTGTAGCTAAGATCTCTGCAAGGCTCACTCTAGGAACCTCTTTGCCTTGCTCGCTTATGATGTGTTTGTCGAGGACTCAGAATGAGTTACTCGCTCGAAGGGACCTCGCTCTCGAGGGGGGAGTAGTGTGATGACCCGTCCATACATGGACTGAAACACACAACTGATTTCTGAGTTTTGCCCATAGACTGAATGCCCTGCTGAGTTTCCCGCTTGCTACTAAGTCTGTGTGTGCACGCTTACTGGACTGCATGTCTGTCTGAGTGCTGGATGGCTTGAGTGTGTTTGTGACCATGCCTGTCTGAGTGTTGGTTGGCTTGGGTGTGTGTGTGACCGTGCCTGTCTGAGTGCTGGTTGGCATGAGTATGTGTGTGGCCCGTCAGGGCACTTGCTCATTCGTTGGGCCCTCAGGGCCGGTACTTACCTGTGGCTGTCACATTGAGGGGTTGCAGCGGGGAAAAGCACTCAAGTAGCGGGTAGGCCGGTACCGCACCTGGAAGGGGTAGATGTGCAGGTACCGGAGGCCAAGCAGAAAGACAAAAGTGGCATTTTTAGAGGCCCAGTAGTGTAGGTGAGGTCTAGGCGGATACCAGTCTGAGTCTAGGGCCTGTACGGGCAATATCAGAGTCTGCATTGATGTTTCCCTCCAAAAAGGAGGAGGTACCGGTTGCTTGTGAGGCCAAGCGGCCTGGAAGTCACCGCCCAAAAGGCAAAGAAGGTCGCTATATCTTCGGGCCGGGCGGAGAGTCCGGCCCCTTTTTTCGGTGTGCAAGTTTGGTGACACACTGGTGGAGCACTGGCTGGAGCAGCGCTAAGCTGGAGCAGCGCTGCTGGGGAGGAAGGAGAAGGACACGAGGGAGGAAGAAGGAAGGGGGAGGATCACCAGGGGTACTTACCTGGCTATGGTGGCATCCATCTTCATCCCCTTGGTGGGCGCTGCAGCAGGGAGTCCCCAGCTGGGGAGAGCTACACCAGGAAGCTTCGGGGCAGGGTCAGGCTGGCGGCCTGAGCTAGAGCAGCCATAGCTGCTTTGGGTTGTCCTTTGGGCATCTGAGCRGAGCCCAGTAGTCCGCCATAGCCTCGGCCTATGAGAGTGAAGAGTGGGAGAGGCGGCCATGGCTATGGTGGACCTTAAGTGATACCTGCAGTAGAAGAGGGACTCGGACATTGATTCTGGATCAGTCATTCAACATTGTATTATTATTTCTTGTATGAAGAAAAGAAGGGGGAGATAAGGAGGAGGAGATTGTTGGGCGAAGAAGAAGAGCCTTGTCATTGTCTTTGCTGGTGTACATCTTCTTCTTCTTCTTCTAATCCTCTCTCTCCTCTCAAGTTCATTCACTTCTTTCTGCAATTGGATGGCATTGTACTTTCCGGTGGTTGTGTATCTCGAAATTGGCCAGGGTCATAACAATGAAGGGATGTCAGAAGCACAGTGGAGGCCCATAAGAGATGAGGGTCTGCGTTTCAAATCCGGCAAGAACCACACCATCCCCTTTTTCACTGAGAGGCAGCAAACAGCAAAACGGGGTGGGCAGTAGCAGTTGCAGCTGATTCCACTGGGGCTGTGGGCTTTGACAGACAGGCAGACGCGCTCGCTGATGGAAATCACTCCTGCTCACAGTCCAGTTCAGCAGAGGCGTAGGCCCCCATTGAACCACCAGTACTTCCTGAAGTTGTGCCCGTAAACAAGCCACCACTTTAGGAACCGTATGGGCCACTACAGGAGCGGCCAAATTCATCCGACTAGAAATGCTTCTACTCTATTTCCTTCCGCAACCGATAGCTGGGCCAAGTACTGGTGTGGTTTGAGATAGTTGCCTGGAGGCTTCTTGCTGTAGAGTCTTTCAGAGTGGTTCCCTTGCAGCCGTAGCGAAGAGCTGATCACTCGTCACAAAGCCTGGACTAAAATGAAGAAAGAAGATATAGGGCAACTAATCTTAGCAGATAGACCTAGGATGGGGTGCGCTAATAGACAGTGGATCATCAACTAAGAGTTACATATTGTGTAAGGGCCCGAAAAAGTTGCATCTTGAAATGAAAGCTCAGAAATTAGATGAGCCTGTGGTATTGACATTGGCAAATGATAGGCTGATGACTGCAGATCAATAGGTTGAGGGGATAAAGGCATACTTTTGTTTGGAGCCAGGAGAGAGAGCAGAAGAGCAGAAAAGGTAATGCACTTCTTCACCCTCTTGACGTACGACTAGGTAGTAGGAACAGACTGGGAAGAAGCAGGAAGGGCGTCGGCGTAGGACGTTTTACCGTTTTCCCCAACACTCAGAAGAGTAGTGGTTGTGCAAGTTCCGTCTAACCAAAAAAAAAAGGAACAAAGAAACAAATAACGCCAGGACTTTCCTCGATCTACCTGTACCTGACCTCAATCCACAGCCAAGTTCACTTGAAAAAGTCCCCGGCTGAGTACGCCCTTCTTACTCAGGTCGAATAAGAAGTGATAAACTTTATACAGGCGAGTCATGGCCAGATTGACAGAAGAAGAGTTGTTGAAATTTTCATATTTTCTTTTTTCTAATTCAATACTTGTTCTAGCAAACTGGACGGCATACCTTCGGCTTCCAATGTGAGGCCCTTCATAGGAATGACCCTGATAACTTCCAGTCCGCTGATCCATGCATGGTCGCTAGGATTCTTCCCACCCAGTCTTATCTCCAATTCGAGCTTCGTATCCACCCTAGGGATTGGGCGCAGGACCATCTCTCGCACATTCACAGTGCGGCTGATTTGCTGTGTCGAAGACCGGAATGTGGAGATAAGGAGGAGTTGCGACTGTACAGGCACCCCCTGGTCAGGCATAGGTGCCACGTACAGCGCCAGGAAGTAACGCTCCGCCTGGTCCAGGTTCACACTGTAGTCAATGTAAGTGCGAGGGGCCGAGATTCGCGCAGTCGCCCAAACATCAGGGGGAACCCAAGGATACTGGGTATCTATGAGAGTATCGTTTGTTTGCACCGCAAAAGATTGCGGGGATGTCAAAGAGACAGTCGAGTTCTCCACGGGTGCTCCACTATCCCCCTCCCAAAGATGCCCTTCTGAGTCCCGAATCCATTGCCCTCCACAGTTTTGCCGACACCATGTCATCAGCATGACATCCTTCCCCATCATCTGGTTTTGGAGCACCGACGCACCATCTGCAAGCTCCCAGATATAGATCACGCTGACTCGCGGCAGGACAATCCCCGCTGGCTCGGCAGGGCCGAGGGCGATGGACAGATTTGTGGAGTCACAGAAGAAAACATATTCCGACACGTACAACTTTAAATTCCCGTCAAACATCCCGAGGTCGAAAACTGTCAGGTTAAAGCCCGGTGCACCCAGCCAGCGTGGAATGGATTCTCCTTCATGCCCTTGAATCGAGACTTGAACTATCTTCTCTTGCGCCATCGTCTCGTTCTTTCGGAACAGGAAAAGAAGCTGAACCCGGTAGTACGCACTTGCGTTCACTGTGACATGGTACTGTCCTCCTCTATTTCCAAACTGACGATAACTCGCCAGAGGGTTCGAGCTGTTTATTTCCGGAAAACCTTGAGACGTACTGTCACCACTGATGATGAGAGGTGCATCGTCCTCCCATGGACCAAGGGAGTCGTTTGTCGGTAGTCCACCGCAATTGATACGAATGTGTGAACGCCCTGCAAGACAAAACCCATCACACCATCGATCTGTTGGCGTCAAACAACAATAAAGTCTCATACTATATCACTAATAGGGGAAAGCATGGGAATTATGGGGAAAGAATAAGAATCGCTCCTTTCAACCATGAACCCACCACCCTCGTACTATGGGTCCATAGCAATCAGAAAAAGTTGGAGGTCGGAAGTTCTTGGTAATGAGTCTGTATACCCCTCCCCGCCCCTCCCCTTCCCGAACCCTGTTCACTCTTTTTTTTCAACAAGGGGAATCTATTGTGATATCACTCTGGGCACCCCCACATGCCCTGCAAGACAAGCTCCATCACACCCATCTATCCGCATCAACAGCAAACAAGATGCAATACTATTAGGGAGCCGCACGGGAACAGGGAAACTCCAGCTCTTTGTCCTTTCAGCGACAAACCCCACCATGATGTCATTTTGTGCACCCGTGACTCTCATTGAGATTCCCGGACCCCATTCATGGTTCTGAGCAACAGCTGATGCCGTGTTCAAATGGGGTTTTGCAGGCGGCGGTCTTCTGTCCAAGCAGTGAGGGGTCGAGTAAGCAAGCGTTTACCCGTATGACCACAGCAAGGCAGGGCGCATTCCACGGATTGTTTTGACACCCTCACAGAGGGCATGCTCACACTGCTACTTCTGGGACTGTATCCAACTGCTTTACTGGCTACAGAGCAGTTTCAACTTTTTTTTATTTTTCTTCTCTCGTGGATCTGACTGCCCCACTGGGCATACTCACGCACGTACTTCTGCGAATGTATTCAACGCTATCGTGTCCAAAGCATTCTTTCTTTTTTCTTTTCTTTCGTTCTTTTTTGGATGCAACTGCCACGATGAATTCAGTTTCTTTTTTTTTTTCCTTTTTTCTTTACGAAAAAGCCCGTGTAAGCCCTCCATCCCCCTGGTGGTAAGAGAACCGTCTGAATTGCGGGCTTATCTGTTGGGCTGCTCCATCTATTGGTGGGGAGTGGCACCTGCTGAAAACCGGGTTCAGCCTCCCATTGGTATATCATGAATCATGGGGATTGTTGTCTGTTGCTTCTGGGGCTAAAGTCATTTCTCTTGTCTGCCCAGGGCTCTGATAGCCCCATGGAGCTGCAAGTAACACCCAACCCATCTAGGAGCACGCTGATCTATTAGCCCAGCCCTGTTCAGCAGCCCCCCTGTTCGTTGTTGCCCTGTCCATCCCTTGATGCCCTTTAAGCTCTAAGCCCTCACTAAACCTTTGCGTGACATTCGTAATCTTTGGAGCCTGAAGATCTGCCATGGGTGGAATGTGATGCAAAGCAATGCAATGCAATGCAGAGCGATAGAAGCCGGATCAGTAAGGAGAGATTATGCCCGTGCAACTGCCTGACCGGGTAAGCAGATTAGACCATTGTGAGACGGGGGGCTGACTGTGTCGCCATTTCCAGCATCCTCCCTGTCCCGTACTCTGTTTCCTTGCCTACTTCCCTTCGGAACCCCGCTGCTGCTTTTATTGGTCCCATTTACAGCGATCTACCCCTTGGCTATGTTGTTCTGAGTTCGTGTGGTCAGCACGGGTCTCCCAGCCCCTGTACTGGGCGGGAGCCGTACTCACCACCGTTGCTGCTCGGCGCAGGGTGGCCATATTGTCATCGATCAGATACTGAGAAGCTGCTGTGACATTGTCATCTGTCGTCGCTGGAAGTAGCTGATGTGCATACGATGTGAGTCGGCCGGCTGCTCAGTGGGGAGAGTCGGGGATCTGGGGAGGGGGGGGGCAGACGGAGATCAGATACTGAGAAGATGCTGTGACATTGTCGTCTGTCGTCGCTGGAAGTTGCTGATGTGCATACGATGTGAGTCGGCCGGCCGCCCGGTGGGGAGAGTCGGGGATCCGGGAGGGGGGGGGCAGACGGAGGTGGGGAGCAGGGCAGACAGGGAGGGAAGGGCCGAGAGCGTGAGGGGAGGAAGTTTTGTCGGCAGGGGAGGCAGAGGGGACGGAGGAGGGGGGCGACGGAATGCGGGGTGGGGAGGTCGTCGGAAGGGAAGGGGGCGGAGAGGGTGGGGGGGGAGGGTGGTCGATTGGGGGGGGGCGGGGGGGGGGGGGGGGGGGGGGGGGGGGGGGGGGGGGGGGGGGGGGGGGGGGAGGCAAGCGGGAGGGGGGGAGGGGGCGAGGGAAAAGGTGTGGGTGGGAAGGGCGGAAGAGGGGAGGTCCATGGCAGGGGGGAGGCGGAAGGGCCAGGGCCCAGAGGGGCAGGATCAACCGTGCGGGATCTGATCCCATCCCCAGGCACTCAGGCTCCCTTCTGCCAATGTGCCTGTAGTCCGACCTGGCAGTGGCGTAGGGAAGCATTCTGCCGATCTATAAATCCAGCGGTGGTCCTGTGCCATCCAGTTTTTCCACAGTATCTTTCCGTTATCCTACACCTCGGCCAGTTTATGGTGTGGGTCGATCCAATTTTCCACGAAAGTCTGTAGTATTTTCTGCCTGGCCTCTTGGGCAGGGATCGTTGCCATAATCTCTGCCAGTTTTTTGCTGGCTTTCAGCATGTTAGCCCGGATGACCTCTGCTAGTTCGGATTTGGCTCGGTTGAAGCCAAAGGCAGCGTCTTACCTTTCAGCTGAGCACCTTATTCTCCATATTACCATGAGGAGGGAAAGCCTCATGTGTTTGAAGAGGTTGCCTTGAAAAAGTGACCACCCTATCGGATAATCCGCGCGTTTGCCCAGGAGAATAAGAGCAATGTTCCACTGGAAAGTTGATTCTGTTATGTCATGCCACAATGCATCCCACCATTGCCACACCTGCACCGCCATCGGACATGCTAGCAGGCAAGGTTCCAAGTCAGCGCGTCTGCGTAGGACCACAATTGAGAATACCAGAAACGAAAATACAATCGGGCCCAAGCTCGCCAAAACTCGGTGCGCAGTGAAAATTCAGATTCGGCAAAAACAGGCTCAGAAGTAGTGGTGGTTCCCCAGAGTTCTAGTTTTTCATCTAGTCAAAGATCAAACGGTATTCACCGGTTCGCAGTAGCGAATGCAGATCCCAGGGCTCGATCCCTAGACTTCACCCTACCTGTGTACATCACCTGTGTCGCCCCCGAGAATTGAAACCGCGACCCGTGTATTCGTAATAGTTGGTAGCCTGTTGTAGGGTCCGTAGGTTATAGGGGCTTGATCTGTAGACCTGTCGAATAGTGGTCTTTGGGAGTTGTAGAAGTCGTAGTTGTAGGACCTCCGAAAGGTCAAGGTCGTAGCTGCTACAGTCCTGAAAGGTCAAGGTCCTAGCTGCTACAGTATTCGAAAGGCCAGGACTGAAACTTCCGAAAGGTCCTGGAACTTGTCTTTCGAAGCTGCTCACGTTTAGGCTGAGGCAAGTGAGCAAGTGGTGGAGTCAGCAGTCCCAGTCCCAGTCAGTCCTAGTCCAGTCAAGCAAGTACCGTTGTCGGGGCAAATACCCTGACAAGGGTATTTGCCGGTTTTTTTTAACGTGATGTTGTCCGACTCTTTCGTTGGATTGAAGAGCCTGATGAGACTGACGTTGCCAAAAGCTTATTCAAACCTGACCTATGACTGAGAGACTAAACATTTTTGAACTTTAGTCCGGACCCGTGTGGCGTCCGGGAGTAACGGATATAAATGGCAATGCTTCGCTTTTGTCCAAGCTGCAGGAACGTGCGAAAATGGGAACTACTTACAGTGGACATATTCTCTTTCGCTAGGAAGCATCTGGGGCAGGGGTTCGTTGCTTCGGGAACCGGCCCTGTTATCGACCCAGAGTCGACCGTTCTACGGGGGGGCTGCTTGCCGATTCGGTGGAGACGGGCCGACTTCTCAGATCCGAGTTTTGTGCTCGGGCGAGGAGGAGTACCCCATACCACTTCCTAGAGGATGAGATATGCAACACTTCAAGCAATGCACCTRATCAAGAATCATTTGCAAGGCAGTTAGTTATCCAAGAAKATTTAGGAATGTAWGGAGATGGATGTGTGYGTGTCTAMTCTWAGGTCAGCAGTGSGGTGAAMTGAATGACTTTGGCAACGCGTTTCATTAAGTCAAAACTAAGGCAGTTGATTATCTTGTCGGCTGCATCAATGCTACTGTCGGTAACCAACTTCTTGTTGGCGGTTATGATTGTTTTGTGTCGTTCGACCTGAGATGGTCAGATTGTTTTTGATCTTGTGTTGTTGAATGTACCTAATGATGGTTTCAAATTCTTTTAGTTGTCATTTCAGACTGAATATTTATTTCTATCGACTACGGTGGAATGCGTTTGATGTAATTATGTATGGTTRTTATAATTTTCTTTGGACTATKTGTCTAAGGGACTAGGCTTAAAGTTGGGTTTCACGCTTGGTTGAGACCGTCCWAGTCAACTGACGTTTGCTCCATACCTAGGAGATCAGCGCCCTAGGAATGGACAACGTTCGGGTTCGCTTGGCGTTAACCAAGCGTGTCTATACTATAGCGAACGAGCAAACGCCCTCGGCTGATCTACCTCTGCGATTGCATGTAAAAACTTTCGCACGTGGGTCAGTAGCTCAGTAGGGATACGCCCCTAAGGGTGGTAACAGCCCCTTAGGGAAGGGAAGCTTATGCCCCGCGGGAACCTATCCTGTCGTAGGGGATCGTGGGATGTACAGCTGGCGCACCCGGCTAGAGCGGCGACGGGACGACGCGACCACGACCGTCTCGGCGGCACGCGGGGTTGTGAAATGTCGTTCCCAAGTTGTCTCTGTTTTTGTTTTCGTTTGACTCCTGCGTGACATGGCCAGGAGGGCTCTCGCCTTCGCCAAAAACGTGGGAGCCGATATGCTCGACAAGTGGCGTCGTTACCGAGGAAAACAACAAACTACGGTTGTCCCTAGCGGAACGACACTCAGGTATTTTATTTTGTAATGGATCAATTGATCTTGTTCCGAATCTTAAAATTTAATTATTATATCATCATTGATTGATTTCTTATCTCTATGGATTATATGTTGATTTTATTCTGAAAATTATTCTGGTTATTTTTTAACGATCCAGTTGAGTTTAAATTCTTAATATCTTGATATTAATTGAGTCGTATTCTGTTATTGTTTTGATATTCATTGACGTTATCTATAAATTTCGAGTTATTGTGTTGAGGGTTACTATTTTCATGTGTCATATTTTGATTATATATTTTATCGTGAATTTGGAAGTATTATTTTAATTATAATTTTTGCGTAAATTGTTATTGGTTTGAATAATTTTGAAAATTTGTCAACCAAACATTGACTGTCATTTGGGATTTTTTTTTTATATTTATTTAGTCATGCATTAGATATTGGAATGGTGTATATTTGATCGATCAGTTTATCCGGACTCCCATTCATTTCGAGATTATTCGTTTTAGTGATGCATTTCTATGATTGAAGGCATATGAACTTATTGTTGAAGATTATTTGGCTTGGATCATTATGAAATTTCATGTGAAAGCATTTGTTGTAAGTTGTATTGTTGTCGTTGAATATTTTTGAAGTAAGTTTTGAATGCGTTATCATGTCACAATAATCTTTTGATGGATTTGTGAGCTCTGTAGGTGGTAGTGAGGCCCACGCCGGAGCTATGCTCCTGGTCCATAGTGGGATGTTGTCTTCCGGATCCTATGTGGCTTAAGGAAGGAAGACTACACTATCACGTAAAGGGAGGAAGGTGTTGAGATCTTGTTAGAATTTTGCTTGTAGGGTAGGCGACTATTGTTTGCCGCGAGGAGAGGAGTAGCTACCTAACCTCGTATCAAGCATGGTCACTGTACCTCTATGGTCGGGGTCTAACTAGCCTCAGTTATGTGAGGTGGGGCAGTTATACTCTAGATGCACGGGATTAATGGGGTCGAAAACACTGGAATGGTAGGGAATGTGATGAGGCTCGAATCTAAAGTGGGGCTTGATGTCGAGATGTTATCCTTATATGGATTACACCACTCCGCGGCGCATTCACAAGGGGTTCAGAAGTAACGGGCATGATAACTTATGTGGAACGGAATCAGGATCATAACTTCGTCAGGGAACTTTAGACGAATTATTTCTCTCATGAATAGTTGGTTCGGATTTTGTCTGGGGCGCCCATGAGGTTGTTTATTTTGAAAGACCCTTCAGGGGGTTAAACCTGACTTTTTTAGATAAATGGATGTGTCAACCAATTGGGGTTTTGAAGGCTAGCCGGAAGCTTTTCCGGTACCATTCGAAGAGACTAAATGTTTTGTTTTTAGTGGCCGCCAGTGGAATGATGCTGGGATCATTCTGAAAAAGTTCCTCTGAATTGAAGGCTTTCAGGGGCTAGACCTGGGTCCAAGTTTTGATAAGGCTTACGAGAGGCAAAATCTGGCATCATTCCATCCACATATGAGTTTATATTGATTGAAAACTTCTGGAGGAAAAATCCAGTTTTGTCGTATTAAGTGAAGTTTTTTTTAGGCTAAATCCAATTTTGTTATTGTGCTGTTATAAATTGTCGTAAAAAGTTCCGGCTTAATTCCGGACGATTGTTGGAATTGTTGTACTGTAATTGTTGCCTTCACATTGAAATTTTACAAGGATCCTGAATTCTTTTGATGGTGAACGACGGGGACGTCGTTCAATGGGGTCCGGAAATGTTGTCGGGGCAAATACCCTGACAAGGCTATTTGTCGAGGTTTTTTAACGTCGGATGTTGTCCGACTCTTTCGTTGGATTGAAGGACATGATGAAACTGACGTTGCCAAAAGCTTATTCAGACCTGACCTATGACTGAGAGACTAAACATTTTTGAACTTCAGTCCGGACCCGTAAGGCGTCCGAGAGTAACGGATATGAATGGCAATGCTTCGCTTTTGTCGAAGTTGCAGGAACGTGCGAAAATGAAAACGCTGAAGTTGGACTTGTTCTACCTAAAATAATATCGCGCGACTGCTAAGCCGCTCGATTCAGGGCCTGAGTAGGCTAAAAAGAATGGACACGCTAGATAGAGAACGCGACGCGAAGAGAAGGGTTACCAATTTTCTTTTGGGTTGTGAGACTTAACTCTGCGCCGGGGCCCGATGCCGGACGCGCAACTAACAGGGTGCCTTGCGGGCCGCCAAGGTGAGTTCCAGCCGGTTAGGTAGTCGGGCGCCGGCTTTAGCAGGGCGAGGCAGGGCTAAGCCTGCCTAGGCCCGAGATGACAAGCCTACTGGGCCACAACCCTTCAAATAGAAGGGCTGCAGGCATAGGTCCCGTGATAGGAGCTAGCCCAGTAGGTTACAACACCAGACTACTACCCAACAGACATCGGGATCGAATCTGAAATGCCACACCCTACTGGGCATAGCTCCTTTTGGGAGCAGCCACTGTCGCAACCAAATGGCGCGATCGATCTCGACCGTTGATCTTAAAGATCGCACGACCGAGATCGGGCCGCGCGGATCGAGAATGGTCCCTTTCAAGGTTGACAAGCAGAAATCGAGAGAGGTCCACAATTTTATTTTTTTTGGATTCGAGCTCAGGTTTGTATCCCAACGTGTCGCGGGAGGCCCACGATTTGTGATGTAACCGTGGTCGATGCCAAGGGAAAAAAAAACAAAAGGATCTAAATAAAACTAACTACACGACAAAGCACTAGATGGCGCCCTTTAAAGTGACTGGGACGTTGACAGCCCCAGTGCACTTGATAGCGCCCGTTTTAATGAGCGACCATTTACACCACCAGTACCCTCGCCAGTGTTGGGAAATTACGTTGACCTTGCCAGTACCCGAAGTTTTCGCCCGAAGTTTTCGGGGGTCGGACATGCAATGATGTCGGGCAGGGTAGTCTAGGAGGTCGTGCTCACAATCTTGAATGCATCTTACAACAAAGACGGTCACATTTTGAAACTTGTTGTTTTCTTTTTTTTACTTCTCTTTTGTTTGTTATGTGTCCCCTGCCAACGAGGCAGGGCGGAATCCGTGATTTGCTCTAGTTGTGTTTCCTCACTTGATTGTAACCCTGATGTATCCAGCCGTTTTCAAGGCCGAATCCGTGTTTCCGTTTTTCTTTTCTTGTTTTCTTTTTCTGAAATCTGACAATCTGAGTCCGTGATCTGCTCGAGCTGTGTTCCCTCAGAGAATTGTAACCCTGATCACTCTGGCACTTACGGGAATGTATCTTGCCATTTTCACGGCGAATCCGTGTTCCTGTCTTTTTTTTTTTTCTTCTGAGTTTCTGGAATCTGACAACCTGGCCACGGGGCTGAGATGCCCTCACTGAGGGCACACTCACATTAACACTTCCGAGAATGTATACAGCTGCAATCACGTCCAGAGCTTTGTTTCGTTTTCTTGTTTTGTGAGTTTTCACGGCCGCA
>BFEA01000064.1:3714873-3729084 GCA_003427395.1 Chara braunii
TCGGTTTTTTTTTTTTTTTTTTTTTCGCCTCCCCAACATAGTGTCACTGTAAAACTTCCCAGTAGATAAAACATGCTTCCAGTACTACTTTCCCTCAAGCGCACACACACGCACACACACGCACACACACGCACACACACAAAAAAGCTTCCAGTACTACTACTTTCCCTCAAGCGCACACACACGCACACACACACACACAAAAAAAAAAAAAAACACAGTCCGCTTACCCTGAAACTTCCGCAGGCTGTTCCTCCCCCGCTGTCATCATCGTCCTCATCGTGCTCATCGTTAGCGCCGATCCCGACGTCACCGTCGCTAACTGCGATCCCGACCGCGACTCGTCCAAAACCATTCCATGGATCTCTCTCTCTCTCTCTCTCTCTCTCTCTCACACACACTCTCATACACATCGGCTTGTAGTCCGGCGTCTCTCTGAGTCCTCACCCTAAGAGAAAGTTGGGACTATTCCATTGTTCGTCGCACTTCTGAGAGCAATACTCAGGCCTACTCACACCGGTTCAATGTTAAATGTATTTAACCGCAATGACGTCCAGAAAACAAGTAAATAAGTCCCAGTGTGAGAGTGTACTCACACCGCCGCGGCATAGAAGCAAAATCTGCGAATTTTGCTATCCCAAATTAGCTGAATTGCCACCCCGCCGGGGGCCAAGTCCCACTACCTCACACTACATAACTACCGCTACTCCTAATTGTTTTTTTTTTTGTTTTTTTGTTTTTTTTTGGGAGCTACTCCTAATTGTAGGCATACGGGCGCGAATTGAGAGAAGAATATAGCTTTTAGAAGGGGGGAAAAAAACGTTTTTTTTTCTTTTTTTACTCTTCCAGGCCGGGGACCTCACAAATCGAGCCCGGTGGTACTGACAGCATCAGCCAGCTTAGCTTACAGGCCCAAGGCCTGCAGAAAGTCCTTGCTACCGACTTTCCAATCTCGAACTACTTTCACGCTCAACACTGCTTCCAGTTCCTGACTATACTGAGCTCAATAGCTGGGAACATCCTATTATTATCTGCCATTCTTCAGCGTTTCAGCGTGCGGGCTTTGCTTGACCAAAAAACGGTTTTTTATCCAGCGGCCTAGCTCAGTTGGTAAGGCTCGCAAGTGGCATTCAGGAGGTCATGGGTTCAATCCCCATCGGCCTCATGTACCTTCCTGGGCTTACTTGGCACCCGCTACCCAAGAGATAGACCACTGCATCCCCCGATCGGCATCAAGCATAGTCTGCTATGTTCGTAGGGGAGGGGCCTGAGGGGAGGCACGGGGGATTGGTCCGCTTTATCCCTGGTGCTACCGGCCGTCCCCTGGTCGGTATCCTGCAGTCTCGAGGGGCCGTTTCCCCGTATGCCTATAGGTAGGAGTAGTGGTAGGTAGGTAGTGTGAGGAAAAATTGAGAGAAGAGTATCTGTCTCTTATACACATCTAGATGTGTATAAGAGACAGGTGTTACAGCCGTTCGTACTAAGGCTATACTATACTGCATCAAAAAAAAAAAAAAAAAAAAAAAAAAAAAAAAACCGGGTTTTATCTGTTCCCCCCTTCCCCCCAATTCCCCCCTTCCCCCCCTTTTTTTTTTTTTTTTTTTTGGGTTTTTTTTGGGGGGGGGGGGGGGGGGGGGGGGAGAGGTGGGAAAAAAAAAAAAAAAAAAAAAAATTTAAAAAAAAAAAAAAAAAAAAAAAAAAAAAAAAAAAAAAAACCGGGTTTGATCTGTTCCCGAAAAAAAAAAAAAAAAAAAGGTTTTGATCCGCCATACGCCGCACGGTGTGACCTTCGATCAAGCCGTGGACTGCCGGGGTGGACTGCTGGGGGGTGGTCCCACTAGCAACGAGGATCGGATCGAATGCCTGAATCTGGACGAGTTTATGGAGATGTGCAGGAAATCGAGATTGAACTGCTTTTCTGCATCTGGCTTAAAACACATCCACATTCAGGAGCTGCTAGTGGGACCTCGGCCCAGAAGCTGTTAGAGCACAGGTTGGAAATGCCCATTGTTTTTTTTTTTTTTTTTTTTAGGGAAATCACTCAGGCTTCATTACTTCGGCAAAAAAAAAACAGATGGGGCCGGCCACCCCACATAAAGGCCGGGTCTGGGAGCATTACCCAGTTTCGCTTTTTACAGGACCCTGCGACTCTGCGAGGGACCCGGAGAACTCATTGGACGAGACTTACCAAAGGGGCACAGCGACTGCCTGATTATAGGACAGTCCATTGTCCATCTATCCATACCCATAGTATAAGCGACCCTTGCTACCTACTGCAATTGACTACCTGCTAAGGACAAAAAAGAACAACTTCCAAACCTAACACACAGGCCTGACCAGGCGGCCTGGGGCCGGTCTAACGCGACCGGGGGGAACTGCATTCCTTCTAGGTAGGCATCCAGACACTCAACCACCCTTCCTCACCCAATGCGGTCTACTGCGGCCGCCGACAGGAACCGAGCGCCCAGGTTCGTTGTATGCGAGTGTTGCAGTGGGCTATGGTTAACTGTGTGGGGAAGCAGGGAAAAAGGGGGGGGGAGTGGGTGGGGGCGGAAGAGGGGAGGGGGGGCAGGGGTTGGTAGGAAGGGGGTTCGTGATAGGGGGGGGACGGGGGGAGGGGAGTGGGTGTCCGGGAGTAGCTAGGCCCGAAGCCAGGGTGAGATCACCAGCTTGCCAGAGAGGGTGATGGCTGCCAACTGGTTATCTCTAGCCCATGTGACTAGGAACCAGTGTCGACCACCACGCGTTCGACCTTTTGCTGCTTTCCTGACCCAGTCCACCCGAATCATGGTGCGAATCCATGCCTTGACTCTTTGAATTATCATGTGGTCATTTGACCATTCTTGTCTGAAGAGGATACTGTTACGGTCCTCCCAGATTACCCAGATGAGGATCGAACGAATGGCTTGCGCCACGTAGCCTCTCCCTGTGTGTTTGAACCAGGTGGTAGGGATTCGGCCATACATCACCCAGGTTTCATCCCATGATAGAAGGGTTCCAACAAACTTCCGTCAATACTTCGCCCACCCCTGCCTTATGCGTCTTGATGCTGGGCATGCCCAAAAGAGATGGTTGATGCTTTCCTCCTGTCTTCGACCGCAGCAATGGCATTTGGTTTCGACGTCCATACCCCTCTCGAAAAGCCAGACTGAACTAGGGATGGCTGCCTGTGACAGTAGCCAGAGCTGGTACCTGGTCCCATAAAGATTGCAGTTGAGGACCTGTGACGGATTGCTGGGCCGTGGTTAACATGTTAAGCACATTCGCTGCATCCATCGGAAAACTTCCTATTCCGCTCAGCAGCTGCCGCCCCAGCTTGGAAGTAAATTGAAAAAGGTACTTCCTGCGGTTTGTGGTTGGCTCCCATTAGTGGCCCATTGGATCAATTCTCATCCTGTTCAGAGTCAGCCCACCCATCAACAGCTCGTGTGTGGTGACGCCAGCTTCAACGGTGGTGTGTACCCGAACTTGATGTAGCTCTTGCTCGAGTGCACGATGCTTTCACCCTGTAGCCTGAGTCGACCTGGCTTCTTCTGATCCCCTGTTGGAATCCACTCCTGTGCCCGCCAAGTGTCGTCTTCGAGCTGTTCCATTATGCGTATCACCTTGCTTCCTGCCGCCGGATAGTGACGGTTGTACCATTCCCCCTCGACTGGAGTGGTGGACAGGAGAAGCTCGCGCCAGTGGGGGGGGATGGCTTCCGTTAGTTGGTGGAGCCTATCCACCAGTAGGCGTAGCCCGTGCGGCTTCTGCTTTAGTTGCTCTTGGGTGACCCATTCTTTCACCACACCATCCCAGATATCAGCAATTCCGGATATTGCTCTCTCCGTCCTTTTTCTGCCGAATTTGCCTGGGGTTGCACTTGCCGGAAATGACTCGCCTTAAGCATTGCAGATCATAGCGTTGTCAAACAGGTTATGTCTCAGAACTTCCTCCCCTGTTGCAGGTTCTTTTCTTGATGTCGGGTGGAGTACCCTCCAGGCGGTCCAGCAGGCGCTTGCGATCGGGGATCGGAGTTGCGTGCCGGAGTAAGATGTCATGAAGACACAAGTCCAGACATCTTCTCTCTGCGATAACGCAAGTTCCTGTTGCAGAAGATATTGAAGAACTGCCAGCCAGGGCCTGCGGTCTGCCTGGGTGGTTGCCTTAAGCAACCGATTGGTTAGGAGAGACAAATTCTCCTTTCTTGGATCTACTATGCTGAGTCCGCCTTCCTGCTTTGTCGTGGTAACCTTGGCCCATGCAACTTTAGAGATGTATCCTCGTCTGAGCCTGACTGTAGACTTGGAGAGAAGGCAGACTGCTGCCACGAACCAGAGCTGCGCGAAGACGACGAAGGTGAGCAACATTGCTCGTCCCAATAAGGACATCTCGATTGCTGTCCGGCAGCGCTGCAGGCTGGCTTGTATTTTGGCGCGTAGAATGGCGTCCTGCCTTGGTCGTGGGTCTGTCACTGAGACCTGCACCCCTAAGTACCTCTCAGAGAGGTCTGAGGGTATGCGTTTCATGCCCCAGTCGTGGCCTTCCAGCTCGTACTCCGTCGAGAGGAAGTAAGCGGATTTCCCCTAGTTCACGCAGGCTTCAGATAGGGTAGCATATGCATCCAGGAGCCTCTTCGCTTCATATGTAGATTTCGGGGTTGCTTCCATTACAAGGAGGAGGTCGTCTGCTATCGATCCGGTAAGCAGAGTGTCCCCTTGTCCCAAACTCAGACCTTGGATGCGGGTTCATGCTCGCAGTGAATTAAGCAGGGTTTCCATCTGTAGGGCAAAGAGGAGTGACGCCAGCGGACACCCTTGGCGGAGGGAGCGCGTCAGCGAGAAAGTAGGAGACAGAAAGCCGTTGACATTGACTATGGATGTGGAGTCCGCGTAGAGTTTCTTCACCCACCGCCTGAAGCAGGGCCCGAAGCCCATGTGTTCCAAGGTGGCAAAGATGAAGGACCAGTTAACTCTGTCATAAGTTTTCTCAAGGTCCAGCATGGCGACCATCATCTGTTTGCTCTCCCGCTGTATGATTTCCAAGGCTTCGATGACCATCAAAATGTTCTCGCTTATCGATCTACCCTGAACGAAAGCCCCCAGGTCTTCATGTACCAGACATGGTAAGTAGGGAGCAAGTCTTCTTGCGAGAGTCTTCGCCATAATTTTGTAGGAGACATTCAGTCTGGAGATCGGTCGCCAATTCCGGATGTTACATTTGTCGCCTTTTTTTTTAAATTAGCATGACGATCCCCAACTTCATGTCCTCGGTGAGAGTGTCTCCTTCCAAAATCCGGTTATAAAGATTGAGTAGCAAGGGGCCAACGTGCTCCCACACAACTTGATAAAATTCAACAGGGAGGCCATAAGAGCCTGGGCTTTTCCCGCGTGCCATGCTTTTTTTAGAGATGAATGAGAATTAAGTTGACCATACTACTGCTTTACAAAAACCACCTGTAGAAGCACATAGTAGATTTCCTGTTGCAACCACCTGCAGTAGACCAAAGAAGACACCCTAAAAAACACTCAGAAGGAAACCAACCCAGTCAGATATCTCCCTATCAATCATAGCCATACCAACTCAAGGGGACCAGAGCTAGAGCAGAGGGGGGAAATGGGTCTAGGAATTCCAATGGGGGGTGCAGTGGGATAGATGAGTCTACAGTGGTCCAGTCATGAAACACCAGACGAAAGTTTCTGGGTACTTCCTCATTTTGCCCTTCCTTGATACCTCCCCGTCCCCCACCCTCTCGGATCTGACCAATCTTCCCTCCTTGGAACCCCCCTAGCCAAGCGTCACTAAATTGCTTGATGTGATGTAAAATTTCTTTTTTGGAAGATAAAAGTTGATTTTTTTCTTTAACCTTGTTCCACTGGATTGTAATGTCTGTTTGCACTTGTAGTTTGATTGCCTCTGTTAATTCAGGGTCATCAATCCTTGCTCCTTTCATTTTAAAAGTGCAGCGACGATTCCAGAGAGCCCAAAGTATGATCCTTCTTCCTGTTTTAAAGAAATTGTGGGAGAAATCATCTAGCAGGGCCGGGGACCAAGTCTCACATAACAACGCTCTCCAATCCCATGACCATGACAACTGAGTGATAAGGGTAGACCAAATCCTATTTCACCAGCGCCAAAGCCAAACAACACCTAAACATTGTAGAAATATGTGCTCTATGGTTTCTGGAATGCACCTGCTTGGGAACGCTGAGCTACACATTTTGCACCAAGGATGAGTTATGCCTTTTTTTTCCAGTGATGTTCTGTCCATTAGCCAGTCGTTTGTGGGCAAACAACAGTGATCAATCTGCCATTGTAGAGAAACAATCTTTGTTGGCCTAATCTTGATAGTCTTAAACCACTTGATATTCCTAATATTTTCCTTGCTTATATTCAGGTGTTTCATCCATCTGTTTTCCACCCGGTCTCTCAGATTTATCCTGGGTCTTAACATTTTGTATGTAAACTTGATTGTTAGTGAGTGTAGGAAGCGCGTGCAGTTTCTGTTGCTCCTCATTGAAAATGTCCATGTCCAATAGATTGGGTCCAATGCCAGTTTGTTAATTGGGCATTGAGGTTTGAAAGCCAACCAATTGTCCTTTTGTTTCAGAACTCCGATCCTGAACACTTGATCTACTTCAACCCATCTGGTTTCATTTGTTGGATTTTCTTTTATGTGATAGTTCTGATTGATTGAGAAAATAGAAATTAAAACTGAACTTCCTCCATTTTGCATTATAACACTTCCTACTTGTTGGGAGTTCCCCTGAATACCCACCCAATCGCTTTCCTTGAGGTGGGGCCCTTTTTTGAGAATCCTTGGCCAGTCTATCGGAATTGCTTCAGTAATTGTCTCTAATGCCCTTCCTGTTCCTCTGCAATATTTTAACCTTGGTAGGAGGCTGGAGAGCTGGTGTCAGTCCTTCGAATCTGAGCACCATATATCCCCTACCCTTAGAACCCCATTTCTTACCCATCCTTTCCAATATGAGTCTGTGCAATGAAACATCCTCCCCTGTGCATCAGTAATCCATCTGTTGTTGAACAATGGTTGCTGACAGACTTCCTCTCATCTGTTCGGTGCAGTTTTATCAGGCAGAGGCAGCTTGCGCCAAGTCCTGAGGAGATCTGTCAAAAAATGATCATTTTTTATGTTCATTCCTGTGGCTTGTCTATGGGACTTCGCTGGCTGGTCCGTGGACTGTGCACTACCTCTGGGGATGAACCAATGTCTATTCTCTAACCACATCAGTGGATCAATCCTATTAGGTACTTCAAGGGCTAGTCTTGCGATTTGCTTTTCTGCTAGTGCTAGCCAGGGAGTCTCTGCGTTGAAAAAAAGTCTTTTAATCCACTGAACTGAAAGGGTCATGGCTTGGATAGATGGATCCAGTATTCCCAACCCTCCTTTTGTTTTGGGTTGGATCATCGCCTGCCATGCCACTCTGCTTAATACATTCTTATGATCATGGTTTCCTCTCCACAGATATGCTGTAATTTGTCTTTGTAGAGGTTTAAGCGCAAATTTTTTCAGTGCCTATACTGCTTATTTATACAAGAGTGAGGCAAAAATGACATTGTTAATGACCAACGACCGCCCTATAATAGAGGTCCTTTTATCTTTTCATAATTCCAATTTTGCCAGAGCCGGTTTACATATCCATTCATTATTCTCAGTTGGTTTACCCCTTGCAGAGAGTGAAATCCTCAGTACCCTAATTGACATTTCTGTTGAGACCCAGTTAATCCTTGGGTGTTCTAGCGGTCTCACTCCCTGGTGATGTATCCACCAGCCTTGCGTTTTGGTTCCCCAATTGATTCTCATGTTTGAGAGAGCACAAAATTTATCCATTAGTTCCTTGATTTCCTTTAAATTTTGCTGAGAGACTTCCACTATCACTGAGAGGTCATCCGCAAACAGGGAGCAGACTGGTATGACTTCTTTTGGAATGTAGTTGACCTGGATTCGCCTGACGTCTTTGTTGCATCTCAAGTTAGCAGCAAGGGTCTCCATCATTATGACAAAAAAAAAAGGGGCGATTGAATCTCCTTGTCTTACCGATCTCTCCAGTTCAATGGGGGGGGCTAAGTTTTCATTTATCATCACTCTTATAGTTGCGTTAGAGTGAAGAATTTCAATCCATTTACGAAAGTCAGGACAAAAATTAAACTTTTCCAGACATTTTTCCAGAAAAAAAACAGTCTACATGATCATAGGGTTTTTCAAAATCTATGAAGATGAAAGTTGCATTGTGTTTGGATTGCCTTGAGAGTTTAATTAGTTCATTTACTAGTGGGATGTTGTCCTAGATGTTTCTTCCTTCAATAAAGTCAGTTTGAGTTGGGTGAATGATATCCCTGACGACTTTCATCATCCGATTGGCTAACGCTTTTGCTGCCAACTTATAGACTACTATGAGGAGGGTAATTGGTCTATAATTTCGGATATTGGCTTTATCTCCCTTTTTGCATAAAATGGTCAGAATTCCTTACCCAACTATCTCTCCCATAGTTCCAAAGGACCAGACTGCATGATAAAAATTCATCAAATCCTGGGCCAGAAAGTCCCACATCACTTCCCAGAATTCTTTTGGTAAGCCATTAATCCCAGGAGTCTTTTCTTCTTCCATCATCATCAAGGCTGTCCAGATTTTCTCTTTTGTGAGGGGTGTCTCTAACATTTCTTTCTGTTGATCTATCAGCCTGAGGGCTTTAGTCAGAGGTTTGAGGAACTCTATTTCTGTGACTCTTTGGTCCCTCGACTGTTTGCATTCCGATGTGAAGAGGGATTTATAAAAGTTCCTTGCTACTTTCGTGCACTCCGCCGTAGAAGTGAGTAGAGAGGATTCATCTCTGTTGGGGTCCAAGAACGCCTCGATGATTGTATGCCCAGTTTTTACCTTTGTTGTGGCGAAATACCTCGCATCCATGATTCCTTCTATGTTATGACCTTTTAGCTTTCCTCTTATTCTGATCCCTTGCCATCGATGCTCCATAAATGATAATATCTTATTTTCAAGAGAGATGATTTTATTAGAAATATCTATTTTCTTATCTTCACTTCTCACCTCTTCTTAACTGCCTCCCAGAGCTCCTCGAGCGTTATCGGACGGTCTATGAGGAGGCGGGCTTCATGCGAGAGTTTCACCTGTGTGGATTGCCAGAGGTCGTTCTCTTCTCTGAGTTGATGCAGTGACTGCTCCGGTTGTCGGCGCGACGTCAAGATGTCGCTGAAGTAGGCTAGAGCATACTCCCCTATTGTTGCGGAGTCCTTCGATGTTGCTGCCTTTTGATGAAAGGGGTGGTGTAACTCTCTCATGAGTGCGTGAGCTCGCGGGGGCCAAATTTGCTGAAAGGTTTCCCTTGTCATGCGGTCCCCCGTGATCATTCCTCTTGCCTGAGCACGCCTTGCCCATGTTGTTTGCTGTTCCACCTTCAGGGATTCAAGTTGCAGCAGTGCTCTGTCTCTTCGGTGCTGCCAGTATAGTTCTGCCAGAGGTTCCGTGATCAGCTCTGCCTCTGCCTCAGCTATCATGCGTCAACAGTCCTCCTCCTGTTGTCTCCTGCCTCTGACCTGCATCCTTGACAACACATCGAGGGCACTTGTAACTATACGGAAGCCGGTCTGCAGCCACTTTTCCTCTGAAGCAAACCAATCTTTGGTTTGAGCCCACTCAGTCCAGTGCCTGGCCACCCATTCTGTGATTTATGGGATGCAAGGTCCGTATTGAGACGGAAGGTGCCCGACCCTCTCGTTAGTTGATCAACCATCTCGAAGGTTGCCACAACCGGCCGGTGGTCGGAAAGAGACTCGATGGCACAGTCTACGTCCGTTAGGGGATCCCAGGCTGCTCCCTTGGCCAGGACTAGGTCCAATCTCTTCTTGGGGGCGGGACGGTCTTCCGTAGTCGCAAATGAAAATCAGGTGAAGCCCGACTCTAGTGGATGCGTCATCCTGAAGGTGTCCACCAATCCCCTCGTCGTCATGAAGTCAGCCATCATTGCTGCATCAACTTTCCTAGGGGCAGTCGTCGGTGAGTCCAGGCTTGGGGTAAGGACCAGATTGAAATCGCCTGCAAGCACGATGTTGTCTGTGTCAGGGACTATGGCGGGGAGCTCTTCTAAAAAGGATCTCCGTTCGGCTGGATCCGAGGGAGCATATACGGTCATGACCAACCAGCTTTCCTTACCCAGGCGCAGCTGCATCCAGGCCCAACGGCCCCAGATATTAGCCTCTTGCTCCAAGATGTTTGCTTCAAGGTTTCTGTGGATGAGGATAGCACATCCTCCTCTTGTGTTTGTTGTTGGAGCCCACAACTGGGGGCCCTTCCACCAGGAGCCACATTGCTGAATTATGCTCTCGTCCAACTTAGTTTCTTGCAGCAGCATCACCTGTATTCTCTGATCGTGGACCCAAGTCTTCAATCTGTTTTTTTTTATCTCCCTGACGTCTCCCCCAAGCCCCGGATGTTCCACGTGGCGACTTTAAGACTCGACATCAGTCGATGTTGGAGCGGTTTCGTGTTGGATAAGCTGAGACTCGTCTACTGATGGTCTTGGTCTCGGCCTTCTTGTTGCTTCCCCTTCCCTAGGGTTGCCCCAGGGCGCGAGGAGTAGATTGCGGAATCCGGTCGAATGTGACTGCTTATCGGTGGCCAGAGTGGTGCAGAATTCCGCTACTATTTTGGCATTAACGTCGTCGGTCAAGAAGGTTTCCTGCAGCTCCTCCGTTGCGGAACAAGCCAACCAGCTGGAGGGCAGCCAAACCACATCTTGAGTTGCCAACAGTGCACCTGTATCCAATGCGATCTTAACGTTAAGTACGCCTATGGAGAAATGTCAGTTGCTTCCAACATTCAAGTTGGCCGCCACTGTTTTACGCCCTATTCGTACACCAGGCACCAGCCTAAATGCGAAGCGCTCCGCTATGAAGGTTGTGGCCACCGACTTCACCGCTTCCTTCGTCGTGGGGGAACTGCTAACTGCAACGGTTGGGATTGCCAAGTACCCTTTGTCTGTTCTTCGTGCCATGAACTTAGTGCCTTGTGGAGATAGCATAAAGCAGAGCAGGACAAGTTGATGCCTGATGGAGCCCGCTGCTATCTTGCTATTTGACGCTTGCGGTGCTGGTGCTGGTGCTGGTAGCAGAGTCAGGGGAGGGTGCTGAGGTGGCACTTGCGAAGACGCTTGGTGAGCTGAGGTCCCGGCTGCACTGACAATGAAGAAATCTAATTCTCCCTCGTCCTCCTTTTGTGTGATCAATCCTTCCCCGTTTTCGTTGATTCTTCTTTGCTTCACAAGAGTCCGGAGAACCAGCCTCGGGTCTCTCATTGTTGCGTCATTTGCCGTTGATCGAGCGATGTTGCTCCCTGCTCCCTGACAGTGGCCGTCGGCATTCCTTGGTGAAGTCAGCTGCCATGGGTCTGCCCACCTGAGGAGGAGGCTCCGACGCCTTGGGGAGGGGACAAATTCAGGGTTGTTGTAAGTATTGAAGGGTTGATGCGCCATGTGTTGGTATGGGTAGTGGGGAATCGGATTATGAGAATGGAGTGTGACTTCGGTTGACGTGGCGGCGACGTGGCTTAGTGCAATGGCTTTATGCCGGGGGTGGGATGGGTGAGGGGGGTGCAGTGGAGCTGTGAGTTGCAGTGGGGGCGGGAGTTGCAGTCTGTCTATGGACACTAGCGGGGGGGATCTCATGAAGGCTAAGGGGAGACCTTGGGAGGAGAATGAGGGGGCCGGGATAATAGGGGTGCATGGCAGCGAGGCGAGGGGAAGGGTTGTTGGAGGTCTTGGCGGGCGCCAGACAGTGGGGCAGGAAGCGTTCGGTGGGGGAGGGTAGCCTGTTGGTTGGGGATGATAAGGAACAGTCGAGCCCTGAAAGACGACGGGGCTGGCGGAGGGTGAGCGGGGTGATGGGGAGCTACCGCTGAGGTAGCATAAGGAGGGTGGGCTAATGTGGTCGCGGCTGACGGATTGAGAGGCTGTTGAGGGTGGGGTTCTCGTGTGGGTTGGTAGGGTTGCGCCGGTGGTTGCGGATTTGCGGGTTGAGGGTGTGTGGGGTATTGGCGGGTGGAGGGTGGTTTGGTGGGTTGCCGCTCATCGGCGGGATGGGATCTGCCCCGACCGCTTGCCTGACCGCGCCTGCCTCCACGCGTCCTGCTTCGACGACCTGGCGGCATCGGCTCATGGAATCGGGGACACTCGGGGTCGAACTCGTCATGAAACCACCATAGACACTTTTGGCAAAACGCCGTGTCTTGGTTGGCGAATTGAACTTGCATGGCTTGTCCCGTTGGTCGTCGGAAAACAATCCATTCTTTAAAGTTATGTTTGACCATCGGGTCGCAATCGATTTTTACGTTGCCAAGTCGGGGCTCATCCTCCCTCCTGTCTGGAGGGTGCATGTGGATAATAGGGCCCATGAGTCTTTCGACAACGTTACGCAGCGAGAACATTGCCCCCAAGGGGACACGCAGTGCAGTGATTCGATATCGTGCAGCCGATTCCGCATCTCTGAGTTGATCAAGCTCTTGTTGCGTCATCCACGGCTGAAAGGTCACTTTGACCGGGCCTTGTCTCGAAGGGATGAAATCCTGTCCCTTGGCAACCATCCATTGTGCGATCCTGTTGGTGCATGCCACGTAAGACATTACGTTGGGCCCTTCACCGTATGTGCGGCCGTGCTTCTGTGAGCGATTGAAGTTCATGTCCCCAAACCAAGCGTCTTCATATATCCTTATGAATTGTTCACGCTGTGTTACGAAGAAGGTGGCGGCCCTAGAGTCAAAGATAACGATGACTGTTCGTTCCTTTAGCCATGCAACTGTAGCGGCGTCGACCTCGTCGCTAAGGTTTAAGTAGCCTATACCATCTATGAAATCGATTTTCCCGTGCCAAAAGGAAGTTTCAGGGAAAAGGTCGTCGCCATAGCAGGTATCTAATAGCGTGCGTATCCTGTGCAAGTCCCCCTGCTGGTCCGCTGGCAAGATCGGGCCGTGTAGTGGTCCGGTGTTGACGTGTTGTGTCTCTCCCGCTGGGGGATGGTTAGGTGCGTTCATGTTTGCTTGCATCGCTGTGGCGCATCCGTGGAGGCGTGGGAACGGGTGGACTACGGGTGGAGCAGGGTGAAGCGGGGGGGGGGGGGGGGGGTAGACGCGCTAAGTGGTGAATGTGCACGACTACGTAGAGTGTGGGAGAATGCAGGCTTACTGCTGGTGGCTGGAGGGGCTGAGACGAATGGTGGGTGGAGCGCGCCGGTGAGATGGTAGGGGTTAGGGGAGTGGGGGGGAGATTACCTGGCGCCAAGTCGGTGGGCAGCCAATGTCCAGGGCTATGCTGATGGAGAGGAAGCGATGCCGGTCCGACGATATCGGCAATATCCTGCCCTAAGTCAAAGAGGCGGGCGGAATGTGATATCACTTCGAGCACTTCAGGGACAGGGCGCTTTCTTCGCGCCTGTCCTATTACTCGTAGTACACATTAGGTAGAAGAAAACTTTTGATTCTGATCCACCAACTCGCCTCCATGTCCCCCCTTGCTCGACGAAGTGAGAAGAGTTGACCTAGCGATGGAGCTAGGTAAAACGGTGGGCGATGGCCAGTTCCCCAGGCTGCGTGCCCGGATGGTGGCTGGTGGTACCGGTCCTCCTGAACCGGTGACACCGCAACGGAGCGCTCCGCGCCGGTCGAAGCGTCCTTCCCCAAAAATGCCCATTGTGGTATAAGGTTGCGGGTTCAAAACTCAATTGCAGCCTTGTGCATGGACACCCGCAGGGCGTAAGATTGACGCAAGGCTGGACACACATCCCCTTGGGCTGAAGCATGGTACTATTACAGATACTGCTTGCACACCACCCAAGGGTAGTCCTCGGTGTTGTATGTTGGTTGTGGGTTTCACAGGGTTTGCTTGGGGTGTTGGTCTTGAGCGTTCTGATGTTCTCCACAGTCTGGCATATCTGTTGCATACTGTAATGTGCAGACCAGAACAAGAACCGACCTCTCAATAAAAAGTACAAGATAACACAGCGGAAGACTTAGATACCAATGATCCGAACAATCAATATTGCAATGCAGCCCTGAACATACATCATCATCATCGTTATCTAGTGTGAAGGGGGTCTGGCGCTTCACACAGGAAGACTGCGCCAGCCCCAACCATACAAAGACGAAGAAGGAGGGGTTAGACGAAGAGGAGGGGAAGATGGGAATGTCGTCAACACCAAGTCTTCGG
>BFEA01000064.1:3732220-3754702 GCA_003427395.1 Chara braunii
TGCGGCGTCACATAATGTCCCAAGTACTCCAGCTCCTGCCGCGCAAATTCGCACTTGTCGCGGTTGGCTTTGTACTTGGCTTGTCGTAGCCGCTCCAAAACGGTGCGCAGGTGTTCCACATACTCCTCGAAACTCCAGCTGTACACCAGGATGTCGTCGAGGTAGATAAGTACATAACGATCCAGCATGTTTCGGAACTCCGTTGCCATAGCCGCTTGGAAGGTAGTTGGGGCATTTGTAAGGCCAAATGGCATGACCAGCCATTCGAAATGCCCATATCACGTCTTAAACGCGGTCTTGTAGCGATCCTCCTTCCGAATCTCGAGTTGGTGATATCCCGACTTGAGGTCCAGCTCGGAGAAGAACTTGGCGCCGCCCAGTCGCTCGAGAAGATCGTCGATGCGTGGGAGAGGGCCGGCGTTTCTGATCGTCTACGCGTTGAGCTTGCGATAATCGATGCACAATCGCAAATCCTTGTTCTTCTTCCGGACGAAGAGAACAGGGGCACCGTATGGCGATGAGCTGGGCCGAATCCAACCTTTCTCCAGAAGGTCGTCGAGTTGTGCCCGAAGCACACTTAACTCTTCCTCGCTCATTCGATAGATGCAACTCGCGTGGAGGTACGACCCCGTCCTCGAGGATGATCTCGCGCCTTCGAACACGTCACTGTAGGCGTCGAGAAGTTCGGTGATGCGTGGATCCGAAGATGAGTCCGCCGATGACGCGTCTTGGGGCGGGAAGGCGTGGAGAAAACACACCCCCATCTCCTCGATGTCGTCTCTGATGATGGAAGCTTGCATGCTTGCGGCAGATACCACGTGACAGCTGACTGAAGGGTGAGGAGGAGCTACCGTGCATGGGACTAGTACTCCGTTCCGATCACGAATGTGAACGGTGCGGCGGTAGAAGTTCACCAGGTGATCCTCGCTTCGCTGCCATGCCATGCCCAAGATCATGTCGAATTGGTGTCCAGAATGTTTAAGGACACCGCCTCACTTGCGTGAGGGGCAAAGTACATTGGGACGTCGTCAATGCACCGATCGATTGACTTGTGCGTGTGACCGTCCGCCAATGTGACTTGTGTGGGCTGGGACTTCCTTCGGACTCGTGGACCAAGGCCGGCGCGTATCATGAAGTCCTGACTCATGTAGTTGCGAAATGCTCCGCAATCAATCAAAGCGTTGCAGGTCGCCTCTCCAATCTGAATGCGTACATATAGCAATAGTGCGTCGATGTCGTCGTACCGTTGCGTCTTGAACTCGCGGTCGATCTTCGCAATGTAGGCGTGAAGGTCGACAACCTCTACTCCGGCGTCCATCAACGGAGTCGGTACTGCAGTGTGCAAGTAATCTTGCAATTGTGCCTTGAGCACGTTGCAGTGCGGTTTCGGCAAGCGACCGGACCGGGCCAGGGGTATCCATTGGAAGTCCTCAAAAGTCAACGGGTCGAGTTCTTCAAGACTTGACCATGTCGTTGAATCCCCGGCGGTAGATGACGGCGAAGCTGCCGAATCGGTTACCGATGGTGATGAAACCGTGCATGCGGTAGATTGTTGCACGTGGAGCGGTTGGTCCTGCGGTGGAACCAAGTGGACAGCATAATCCTCGTAAGTGTACCGAGGACTTGCGACATTCGCATCCTCCCCAAATGTGTAGGAGGCCGCTAGCAAGGCGGCCGAATCTGGCGGAGTGGGGGGTGGAGTCGCCTCACCTCCCGCGAAACTCAGTTTTCCGAGTTGAGCCGAGGCCGCACATCCTCCTTGGCCTGATCCTGGTGAAGAGAGGTCTTGTGCTTGGTGCTGTTGCACCAGTAGCAGCAGCCGTAACGGCCGCGGTACTTGTACTCGGGTTCGGTCAAGCCGAACTTGACCCATGGTGGTGCAGGCTGTCCATTTCCGCCCGGCGATGTTGATTTCGCCTTCCCGTTCACTTGGGGTTTGCTGTTGCTTCACGGCTGGACGGGAGCCACCTGATCTCCCTCACGTGATGCTGGAGTGGCTGCTGGGTCTTCTCCACTGTCCGATTGGATTGCAGTGAACTGCTGCTGTCGCGGACCAGTTCTTACCTTCTCCACATAGGTTGGTTGCCACGTTGACTTCTCCTATGCAGCTGCCCTATTGGTCTTGATGATCTCCCTCGCCTTGTTGATGATCTCTGCGAAAGTGTTGTACTGCTCGCGATCACCAAGTGCGAGGCTGAAAGCGGCGCATGACCTGTTGTAGAACTCACGGCGCAGATGCGGAAATGGCAAGTCCAAATCGGGCGTGGCCACGATCTTTTGCCAATCCGTGAGCCAGTCACGTGTCAGTGTGCTCCCTTGAGCCATCGTGAAGATACGGTTGATGGCGAGTGTCGGGGCGTCGTCGACGATGAACCGCTTCTTCCATTCCTTTGTCATATCCTCCCAGGAGACCTTCTTGTACAGGTCTGAAACCTGGACGTCATGGATGGTTGCCATGTGGCTGAGCCAGATCAGACATCCTCCCTTGGTGTTGATGAACAAAGCACTGATGAACAGAGCACTGATGAACAGATGGTCAGGGACCTCGTGAATCCCCAACTCCGTTGTAAATCCTTGCCACCAGACGACCGGGTCTTGATGTGTGTAGTCATCAAATTTCTCGATCTGGAACTTCGGCATCTTGTATGGCCTCGCCGAGCTATTGTTGTGGCTGTGGTCAGTCTGCTGTTGCTGACTGATCTTGGTGTCCAGCAACTCGAACCGCTGGCTGATGGTGGCCGGCTCTGCAAAGGCACTTATGTCTCCTAGCATTGCCACTACGTGGTCAACGCGTTCCTCCAGTTGGCGGCTAGAGGGTGCACTGTTGGAAGCCCCAGAATTTGGTCCTGGTACAGCCTGTTCCAGGTCCAGTACACGGGAAATTGAGTGCCCGTGTTGCATCCTCGTGGCCCTGCACCATCCGGCGGAGCTTCGCCAACTCCTGGTGCTGTGTGTTCAGATCCTGGTACTGTTGCTGCAGTTCCTGGGTCTGTCTCTCTAACTCGGACCGTTGGTAGTTGCAAGCACATAACAACCGTGTCACGAGTTTGGAGAGGAACTCCTTATGCTGCTCTTCCGGTGTTGCCTCGTCGCCGTTCGGTTCAAAGTGCCAGAACTAGAGTCTGTCGATGTTGTTGGCTTCATGCCTCTGCAGCAGATCCTGGGCGTCCTTGCGGCGAACCTGGGCATCTGTGTCTGCTTCGGCCTGTAGTTGCAGCTTCTCTGCTGTTGCCGCTTCTTCAGCCTGTAGCTGGGCAGCCTTGGCTGCCAGCTGGCGTTGTTCCTCAACCTCGATGACAGCGAGCTGAGCCTGGAAGCGCTTTTTGTAGTCGGCAATGGGCTCATTGGCGAGTTGGCCTGGCAGGCCCGTCATGTTGTTGACGTGGCACTGCTGACGTGTCACTGTAGCTGACGGCTAAGAAAAATTGGAGCTACTTAGGAAATCATTACGACAAGCCGCCCATCAATCCTCTTTACCTCACTCCGGCAAGACTTATTGCAGCAGAGCCACCATCTCCGTTGCTGCTTTACCCTATTTCAATCGTACCAGCTAGCCCCCGCACTATTAGGACGCTTGATATCCCACCATCTACTTTTCCCACTCACCTCTTTTTTTCACCATTCAAAAAAGACTCAGACACCCCCAATCCATCCCCTGTACCCCACTCCGACAAGACTTACTGCAGCAGAGCCACCATCTCCGCTGCTGTTGTACTTTATTCCCGTCCTACCAGCTAGCCCCCTTACTAGTAGGATGCGTAATATCCGACCTTCTCCTTCTCCCACTCACCTCGGTCTCTTGAGAAAACGTCTGAGCAATGCGAAAAACATGGAAATAGACTTCATAGGTCTTACAAATGCTCAAACCCCCTTGAAATCCCTAACAAACCCTTCCAAAGCATTCCAACACTGTCCTACTCCCTGCCGAGCTCTTCCAGGTCTCACACCCCCGCATCCTGCTGGGTCACAGGGCAACACAACCCACCCCAGCTCTGACCAGCATCGTCCCAGCACCAACCCTTAGTTGTCCCGTGGAATGCCCACCCCAAAGCATCCCCAGATCTCTCTACCAGGCCTCACGCTCCTGCATCAGCAGGTCACAGGGCAAAACCTTAGCACCGGCCAGCGTCGTTCTAGCATTGAACAGCAGCAGGTCACTGAGTATACCAGCATGATTGCCCTCGTGCAAGGGGATTGACTGCCCAGGGCACCATCCTACCAAGGCACCTCAGGCCGTCACCCCAACAGGAAAATGATGTCCCCTCACTGACTTGTGCGGAGCAGCAGAGGAGGATTGTGCCGGCTCTTGCAGAGGGCTTGATCTCCTGTCATTGCGCTTTGGGGGTGGCATTCAGTCGACCCGCCCAAGACCCTCACCCTCCAACTGCCGCGCTATGCCAAACACAATTTTCTTTTTCCTTTTGTTTTTCCTTCTCGTCCAACCGTCGCACTGCGCAGCGCAGTGCAAGGAACCAAAACTTTTGATGCGGTAGTGGGACTTGGCCCCCGCTCACATAGTGGCAGCAAATCACAAAAGACACGAGCCGAACTTTCTGGCAATTGCGAAAATGGTGCCTTGCGTGGTCACACAGCGCCAGACCCAAATCCTTCTTCTTTTTTCAACAAAGTTCGTTTCAAATTTTCCTTTCTCAAACCCTCCAACTGAGAAAAAAAAAATTGCCCTACCAAAGATCCCAACTCAGTGATCTCAAGGAGGGGACAAAAGTATGGTAAGAGTAATAAACGCAACTGAGCTGACTTAAAGACGATGGGGTTACAAAAAGGTGAGATGGATGGAACACTGAACCTGTGGTAGGGGTAATGGGCCAGAAAGTTGGGCAATAAAGATTTTCGGAGGTAAAAAATGACCCCGAGGACGATTTCAGGCCAGATACTTTATCTATTTTGACAAAAGACAAGGCGGGAAACCTGTCATTTACGGGCATGCAGTAGGAAGTGGAGACTTGAACCACCAGTACTTGGCCCATACATCGGCCGCGGGCGTTTCCCGTTAAACCACCAGTACTTGGCCCAGCTATCGGCCGCGGGAAAAAAAAGAGTAGAAACGCTTCTAGTCGGATAAATTTGGGCGCTCCTGTAGTAGACCGTACGTTTCCTAAAATTGTGGTGCGTTAACGCGCACGACTCTAGGAAGTACCGTGGTTTAAATGGAACAGCTTGCATGATAATCTGAAAGGTTGACTCCCAGGCCCCTGGGAAGATTTCTTCTGCTGAACCTTGACTTGCTCAAGGCTTACTGAAGATATTACCTGGGCCTCCTTGGATTGCTATAGCTTGGAGTTCTGGAGTAACCATTCGGATGCTTCCACTGTAACATCCTCTCCAACCATCAAATTTTGGCAATTGAGTCATAAAAGGCCCTAGTGTGGGGGGGAAGGGGACAAGGGAGGAGGGAGGGGGGGGAGGGAGAGAGAGGACTTTTTGGACTAATCTTTGGCCGGAAGTGGCGTATCTAGAGGACTTTTTGCCATGATGTCAGGCTGCTCCATCTATTCGTGGGGAGTAGCACCTGTTGGAAACAGCGTCTAGCATCCCTTAGATACAACAAGACAGACACTACTTATTTTTTTTCATCTGTTCCTGGACTGTGGTCTTTACCATATGTCCGTCCCAAAGCTCCATTCACCTATAGGACTGCAGAGAATACCCTCCCTATCATAGAGCTCTCTGTTTCCCTAGATCCAACCCTTTTTTAATCGCTGGAGTAAAAGGATTTCAATCTTTGCATGTCGGTATCAAAAAGGTGACGTACCAGCTTCTATACTTGAACGAGCTTCCGAAGCCCTGCGTTTTGTTATTCGTTCTTTTCGATCTCTAATGGGCTTAAAAAGGAGAAGAGGGGGGGGGGATGAGAGGGGGGGGGGGGGGGGGGGGGGGGGGGGGGGGGGGGGGGGGGGGGGGGGGGGGTTATCCTTCTTTTTGGTTGGTGGTATGCATGAGATCAACAGTCGACGAGGCCATCCTACTTTGTAAGCGCGCTAGGAAATTTGATTGGAAGTTGAGAATTCTGGAATTTCTAGCTGCGCTCCCCGCTGACATATCCTTTCTTGCAAATGAATGTACCTAAATCTTCCCTTGAATGCTCTGTGATTTTCAGTACATTCTGAATAGACGTAGGATTCTTGCCGCGGCCAGTCTTGTGCGTGGATATAATTTTTGAATTTCTCAATCTTGAATTAGCGTTAGAACTAGGATGAGTGAAATGTTATTGTTTTGGTGCCTTTTCTTTTCTGTATCGGCGCTATGTATGCAAACTTCCCTCGCTTCCTACCATCCCTGCACCATCTTTTCCTCTCTCTTCTTTGCGCCTTCTTTCCTCCATCTGTAATTGATTTCCATCTCCTCTCCCTACACGCTCCTGTCCCGCTCCTTTTCGTTTGAATCTTGGTTCCGCTCGGCACTACTGTTCGCGCTCTCCTTCTTCCCGCCTTCGGGGACTCCCAACCTATTCCCCCCCTTCAGGGTACTCAAGCCATCAGGCGACATCATGTAAGGAGGATACTCCCCTCACGTTGTAATCCGATTGGTTGTGAAGGAACCCGCGAGATCGATATGGCTTTCCTCGGGTGATTTACCCAAGCTTTCCCTTCGCCCCCTCCTACCTCCACCCCATTCCTACTCATCTTCTATCGTCATCTTCGCAACTATAAAATCCGCATGCGCATCCGAAAAGCTCTCTCTCAACTCATCTGCCATCTTTCGGGAAGTCATGGCTAGATAATGTGCATGTACGGCGAGTCGAAAAGTCCTGACGAGTTGAGTGCAGTTTTGCAAGGCTGTGTGTCGGGTGGCAGCAACAAAATGCGGGATTTGGGTAAGCCGGTGTAGAAGCTGAGTTAGCGGGGTGACAATTGTTGTGCGGTGAGGTTGGTATGTGGCGGTCAGGATCGCCAATACCAGGGTAAGAAAGATGTGTGTGTACAAGTGGTTGCATGACCCGTAGCCATGGTCAGAGAGCAGAAGGCTTGTGCGCCTTCAATCGTCAGTTCCTCCTCTGCTTATACTGAAAGTTAAGTTCACGACGATTCATCGATTTTAATTATCAGATCTACCTGTGTGCTCATAACTCCTTATTTGTCTTAGTCCCCTTCTTCGGTCAAACTATGACTCTCTCTGTTGATATTTTCTGCTGATATTTTCTGCTGATATTTTCTGCTGATATTTTCTGTCTTAGAAAGACTATCTCTTTCGACCTCATCTTCTTTCTCTCTCTCTCTGATGATATTTTCTTCATGAATGTTTTCATAACTCCCTCATCCCTATCAACTTCCGAGGTCATATCCTGCTCGTCTGATTGGATTCAATCAGATCTCGAGAGGACAAGCATCGTTGAGTCTAAAGAGACCAGCAGGAACAAACGATTTTTCTTCGTCCCTCTCTCTGCTCTGTTGTATTTGATGGTTAATGCAGGAGTGATCTCTCATACACATGTATCAATTGAGTTGTTACCCCGATGAAGAGGATAAAACCGCAATATAATATAATCAATATGACGCACGCTTAACTATTCGCACGAATGAAAAATGGTCGTTCTCTTGACTAATCGGATTGCATGGACTTACACTTTGGATTGGTTTCCACGATGGTTGAAACATAATGCATATCGTGATGTTTATTTGTTATTTTGATCGAATAACTAATTGATTAGACATACGCAACCAACCTCTCTTATGTTGTGTGGACCGATTGCCCTAATCTGAGCGGGCATCGACTTCCCGTATCCCCGCCACGCTCATTCTCGTATAATGAGGAAATAATATGTGTATGTGAGCGAGCCGTACAAGAAACCGTCACCTAGATCGGTGAACGGTACTATTTCCCTCTTGAAGCAAAGTGCTCAGGATTCGTAGGCACTGATTTTGTCATTATTGATATTCATTTTTCCCCGTACTCATTGTTATTGCCTTTTAACGAGTTGATTGTCATCCCATGGACGGTGATATCACATCATTGGCCCAACACTTCGTGTAACGATTGTCGTCGCACAGAGCGTTATCGAGAAAAAGAGGATCCACCACCGGACACGAGGCGAGGACGAACATAAGGGAAAAACAACCAGACTGAGATCATCCACGTCGAATTTCGGACTTTGTAACAAACGACGTTGACACTTAATTCGAAAACGAGATCTCACGTTCGTACCTCGCCTTTTTGTTCGAAAAGACGTCGAGTAGCATGCATGAAAGTTCGAAGATACTTTTTGGATTAAACGAATGTTTGAACGCAGCGGGCTCTATTTCTTTCCCGTACAACAATGACCATTTCTCACTAATCCAGAACCACACGGGGGATTCCATTTTCATTTGTGTCCCCACATTCAATTTTCTCAACAATCATTCAAATTTTGTTGTTCTTTTAAGGCCTATTCCACGTATTTTACCACTCCAACTGGAAGATAGCACAGGGTGTGTGGTTAAATATCACACGGTGGTGAGTGAACCCCCATGACAGAGGGCTTAACATGTTAGGCTCGTCCATCTATGATGCGGAGAAGCACCTGCCGGAAACAAGGTCCAACAAATTAAACATTGCTCATTTTCTTTCATCTGTTCCTGGACTGTGATCTTTACTATATGACTGTCCCAAAGCTTCATTCACTTGTAAGACCGCAAAGAATACCATCCCTATCATAAAGCTCTTTATTTCCTTGGACTCAGACCTTTTTTTAATCGCTGGAGTAAAAGGATTTGAGCCTTTGCATGTCGGTATAAAAAATCGATGCCTTTCCATTTGGATATACTCCAATGAGATAACGCGACCGACCAACGACCTCAATGTCTTAGCTTACTGAAAAATGTGAATTGTTCTGTATTGTCCAATATCTCCGTTGTTCCTCGGTCCTTCGCAGTTCCAGTAGTTTGCAGCCCATCCCATTGTTTTCTTTTTGGATCCCCTTCCCCAAATCCCCTTTGTCGGGTTTGAACTTCACGTACATTCTCATGTAGGTTTGCTCAGTGGGTTTCATGCTTGAGCATCACTGTGTAGGTGCAGGGTTCTAATCCCGATCCCATCGCTTTTGATGACCCAAGGAGAATGGCCTGGGCGAGTCAACGTTGGTAGCGCTCTGGGGTCAGTGGTGCATGGAAATGAGGGAACGTCAGGCAAGGCGGAAGTGGCTGCTCAGGTCCTGCTACGGCCGGTCGGGACACATTCAAGGAAAGAACTCTCAGGTTGGATTCATGGCTCAACTACGATGCTTGTTAGGGTTGAGCCCCTCAATTTCACAATAAAGCGAGATTATTATGGAAGAAATTGTAAATTTTATGTCATGATTATTGGTTATCGAGCTTTTGTTGTGACATGTAATGAGACTTTACGCCTCCCGGAGAATCGTGAAATTCAGGGTCTCAACCCCGACTTAATTTGAGATTAGAAATAACGGCGGACGCGGCATGTTTTGAAAACCTAAAGGCATAAAAAACTTGGGCCGGCAAAGAAACCACGCGTCAATTTGACCGCAGGCCCCAAAATGACCTGTGACATCATTTTTGCCACCCTGTAAAACACTTTCCTGCCATTTTGGCGCAATGGGCATTCCCGGCCCAGCCACGGTGCAACAATGACAGGAAAAATCATTTTGGGGCCTGCAACACCTTTTGGCCCGTTTAGGGTGAAATGAATACAAAAGTTTCAGCGCGGGATGTTTTATAGCTTTTCCCCAAAAAAATCCTGAACAACCACTTCCTTCGGTCGAAGCTCCTGCATTGCCACGGGTTACGGTGTCGTGCACATCAGTCCGGCACCACTCATAGGTAGCGCGGGACCCTCCTGGCCGCGTCACGCAGGAGTCAGAGTACACATCCTCGTTGTGATATATACGAGGAGCTTCCGTAAGCCGCTCCGATCGGGTGCGCCAGCCATACCTCTCGCGAGTCCCTACGACAGGACAGGGCCTACGCGAGGCACGACTACCTCCGCCTTACGGGAGCTGTCACCTCCCTTCGGTGGGCGTATCCCCGCCGAGCTACCAGTCCACAGTACGAAAGCTGATCAGCTGCAATCGCAGAGGTGGACCAGCCGAGGGCGTTTCTCGTTTGTTGTAGCATAGGGGGTACGCTCGGTACTACACCTCTATCGGACCCGCACGCGAACCGACATCTTGGGGGGCTGAGGTCCCAAGCGCGGCTCGTCGTCGGTCGACTAGGATGTATCCCACACGCCACGCGCACACCACTATAAGGTACATAAAAGTAAAGCACACGCACACATGCACACGAGTACTGAACGACGCAAAGGACGTACAACGCGACACCCTCCTAGTCCCTTAGTATCCATCCCATAACTTCCTGGAGCGGAAATCGGTTGAGAGTCGTGCACGAGACTTAATCTAAAGCTGCGCGGGCGTAGGTCTTCTCATATCGACCAGCAATGCCAACTCACAGAAGCAGTCGTGAAGATGACGTACTATGCAGTGCCCATAATCGAGCGGTCCCTCGTGGATCCGAGTACCGCTTATGACACTCACGTGTCAGACTCGAAGTATCGTGAAGGTTCCGCCCTTCACGACATTGCATGGCTGAAGGACTAGCCGTGCGGCCGCCGCGGCACGTCTGGCTTTCGGCCCGAGTGCCTTGGCGGTCAAGGCAAATAGGCTCTGCCCGAGGGGGGTCCCCTTCAGTGCAGGGCCTAGGGCTTGGGATATCCTGGCCAAGGACCTTGAATCCCGTCCCAGGACCAACGTCCGACTAGCAATCTCCAAGAAACACTTATCTAAGTAATGCGGTCGTCCTTTCTCTACTGACCCAACCCCTGGTTTACTCCTTAGCACGCGGCCCCCTTTCAGGCCACATAAGTACCTTACATAGGTACGCATACATACATATATACACACATATATACTCATATGGGAATGAACGTGTGACGATCACATCTCACAGTCATAGTGGGCCTCCTCATAGCCATACACATATATATAAGATCGCAGGGAAGTCCAATCTAATAATCCAAGCCCCAGAACATACCTGCAATCACATCAAAAAGTCAAGCAAAAGTCCATACACTACACGGAGTCAACTCCAACCAATCTCTATGCTCATACCCTTTGCCTCAACCATGTAAGCCCCAACCTCCAACCAACCAACCTTAAGTAAATACTCAGTACCTTTGTTTAATGGCCATTCAATAAAAGTCCGGGTGAAACCTTAACAAAACAGAGAAGATCACCAGGGATGAAGCCTCTTTAGGTTGACTAAGGAGAGTGGGTTGAGGTTGAGTCGTAAACCGACGAGTCGGCAACCGACCTGTTATCAGTGATAACAGAAGGTGATCCTTGCAGGATCAAAGCTGAATCTAACCCCAAGTCCTGAATCAATCGATCAAGGAGACCTGTAACACAAGACAGACCAATCTCAGCTAAGTCTATGAGCTCATGGAGGATAACCTCCATATCACGATCTTACTCAAGCCACCACACTTAACTAGGTCTAAGCTGTATCTCTAGCCAGAGCCCAAGCAAGGGTAGCCTATGACATAGCCTCTCCTACGTATGTCGCTACCTGCTGAAATACAAGCTAACCCCTCTAATTTAGGAAAATTTTGGCAGCGCTTCCCGTAGGAAAAGTGCCATCGCAGAAAATATACTAGTCCAAAAGTCAGACCTTTGGATTCCAGAAAGCAAAAATTTGTCTAACTCCCTGACTTAGCAAAAATTTGGGCAGCACTTCCTTCAGGGAGGAAGGCTTCCCAGATTTATACTAAGTCAGAATTAAACTTAGGCAGGAAGTCTAAGTTCTGTCAAGACAAACTCTTAACTAATCCCTTAGATTTGTAGAAATTTCGGCATCGCCCGTAGAGAAAGCGTCAGTCCAAGATTTATACAAAGCTAGGTTTGGAATCTGAAATGACTTTGATCCTTCAAGGCCCAATTTTGACTAACACCCTGAATTAGTAAAAATTTGGGCAGCATCTCCTTTAGAATAGGAGGCTCCCCAGATTCTTACTAAGTCAAAAAGTCGTCAAGGTCGGATCCTGAAGAAGTCAAAGCTTTGACTAACTCCTTGATTTTGTAGAAATTTCGACAGCGCTTCCCGTAGGAAAAATGGCTTACCAAGATTTATACAAGACCAAGTATGAAAAAGATCCCAGAAACAATGCAAAAATCGACCTAAGTAAAAAGAAACGAGCCCAGAAAATGCAGGAAATGACTCTAATTCCCATGGCTCTAGCACGTGGCGAACAACTACAACAACTACCTATCAAATCCAACCTCAGACTAAGAAGTAGCATCACCCAGTCACATGTCGGCCAAACCACAGACATGCACTCTCTCGCCATCCCAAGTTACCTTAGCAAACAATAATTCGTAGCCTTTCAATGATTTGTCCCTTATACCCAGCTTACATAGGGCATAAGGCTAGACCACCCAAACTTATGGAACATGTCTAGCCCAGCCAAGAAGTATACACAGACACAGGGCACAACAACTTTTTTCTTCTTTGGGCATATGACCAGGCCATCCTAGTCGCCCTGAACTGTTTAAGTATCCAAGATTTATATAATTGCCTGTACTTAGTCTTTTGAGGTAGCATATAGCTGAGACGATCATCTTCAGCTCAAGACTCAGCCTGCCCCTTCGTGCCACAAGTTTATTCTTAGTCAAATACTTTTTTCAGTTGGTGATAAGTTATAGTCAGACCACCCAAACTTATGGAACCCTGCCTGACTAGCATGTTCCTAGATAGTATAATAGTAACGTATATCAAAGTTATAGCCTTCCGGTTCCAGCATGTGCGAGGCGTTGGACCAAGACCACCCAAACTTATGGAACATGTCTTGGTCCTCAGCCTGGTTTACTTCTCTCTTAGACCAAAGCAGGAAGAGGTAGAGCCACCCAAACTTWTGGGACATGCTCACCTCCTCGTTCAGAAACCAAAMAAAYTRTCAAAAMCCCCAAATAACCAAGGTCGCCAGACTACCCAAACTTATGGATTTGACTGGCGCCTGAAAAAGCAATCACATTCAGCCCTCACGAGTCAGAGCAACCAGACCACCCAAACTTATGGATTTGTCCGGTTCTCCATGCAATCCAAAAGTAAACATAGGACTGGGCCTTCCCAAACTTATGGAACTGGCCCAACCCTTGGTTGACCCGTTCAAACTCCATGCAATACTGCCTTTCTCCCACCCTTCCCCCAGATGCAACCCCACAATCTGCTTTCAATCAACCAAAGAAGTTGGAACTGGACTTTATACATGCATTCTTTTACTTTGTCTGGTTATGTCCTGAATAGATAACAAGATTTATAGGGACAGGCAGACATACATCAATCAAGTTATAGCGGGATATGCAAACATGGGTGTAGTGGGACGTACAGATAGGGATGGTATACCTGATGGTTCCCTGCTTTCAGAACCTCGCCTAGGTTCCGGCAGAGCTCCCACAATCGGTGGGATGACTCCCCACAGAGTCTTGGCGCGTACCTACGGGTTTCAATCCCGCCTGCCGCCTTCCTCTCGTAGCCTTAGACTAGACTTACAATAAGAAGGGTAGCAGTAGAAAGATTAGACTCTCGAGGATCCAGGGGAGATGCTCTCAACCTCACGAGAGAGGGCCTTGTTACCTTGATGCGCCTGAGGGCCCCGCAATGATGGCCAAATCACACCGCTGCTGGTCAAACTGCCGACAACCGGTATTCTGACAAGGCCTCGAGTCGCAGCGATAACCCCCTTCACAGTCTGGGATAGTTCAATAGTGGCGAGTAATAATATGTAGTAACTAACAACAACAGTCCGCGCGCTGCATTATTTCTCAGCAGTCTGTAGCGGTGGCCTGTGCACAGCTCACAGCGGTAGGCAACAATATGCAATAACCAGTAACCGGCAGCAACAGCAACCAGCAACAGCTGCAACAGCCCTCTGTACTACCGTCTGTAGACAACCCTGCAATGCCCGCATACGACAGTCCCACAACAAGGTTCGAGCATGCTACACAACCTAGAAAGAACCATGTTTCGAATAGAGCACACCCCCGTGCTCTATTCAGACGCAGGCTGCAGTAGCCCAGCACCGCTGTGGCGCACGATGGCGGTGTTCAGCGACCGATACTGCCTCCCACAGTAGCAGCACCCAAGATGCACATCGGTCGGTACCGTAGCTGCCCAATAAACTCATCAGAACCCAGTCCGTAGTAATCACCTGCTGAGAAAGCGTGGTGGCGACACAGCCGCCGTAACAGCGGCCAACTACTGCTGGATACAACCGTTGCCCCCTTTGAGATCACAACAACGACTCCACAACGGCAATCACATCTCGCCGTGTAACTTCCGACCCGTCTAAGTATCGGCCTCAGCAAATGTGTGGCAACCAAGTGCCCAGTATATCACAAGCGGCCAGAACAGACTGCAGGGTGCACAGCTCGGCAGCGCTATACAGCAGTAAGCTCAACAGAGTTTCAGAAAATGTCATGCCGCAACGATACGACCTCGCCTCCTTCCTAGCGGAACATCAGCAATAGCGCACAGTCTGTCTATGTTGAAACAGGGGCCTGTTCGTGAGCTTGTGACCTACGGGGACCGGCCATTGGTAGTCTGCAAACGTCTCCAACCCCTCGCTCTACTTTGCTCAAAAAGACTGGGGATCAGTAGGCAAGTCCCCCCCCGGCTTCAGGCCGTTCTACACAGCAGGATGAGCAGTGGGTTAGTTAGTAACGTGGGTCCTCGAACTCTGTGGCTCCCCTGCAGCCACTCTGCTCAGTCCGGTAAGCAGCCTTTTGGCCAGACGGGCGAGTCTTCAGGCTCGCAGCTGGGCCCACACCAACCCTCTGACTGTTAGATCATGGCTAGCAAACAGCGTCCTTCACCCGGTAATTCTCCAACTTGCGGTTGTCCTCATGCTACTTCCGCTGTCCGTATGTGCAGCGCACCACTCAGCCTGTCTCTTATACACATCTAGATGTGTATAAGAGACAGTAGATCATGGCTAGCAAACAGCGTCCTTCACCCGGTAATTCTCCAACTTGCGGTTGTCCTCATGCTACTTCCGCTGTCCGTATGTGCAGCGCACCACTCAGCAGGTACGTCTCCTCTCCTACTTCCTCTCTCTCTCTCTCTCTCTCTCTCTCTCTCTCTCTCTCTCTCTCTCTCTCTCTCTGCATGTCTTATAGCTAACCTCGGCGTTCAAACGGACCTGGCAGCTCGCATGTCCAGGTTCAACCGCATCAGGAGAACCACGCCGCTGGGAGGGGAACAGCGAACATTACTAAGTTGCTAACGACGACGAGTGTGGTGGAGATCACCATCATGGAAGAGGACTGCAACCAAAACACTACCGCCATGACCATGATAGCCATGGCGAATCCGACGTTTGAACACAGAGGTAATCAACAACATTTTCGAAGGTGGGCACGCGGTAAATGAGGGAGACTGCCACGTCACTTACCACGGTCAGGATGGACGGCCGAATGATGCAGGTGGTCACTACCGCTGCTGGCCTCACACCACTTCCCTTTGGGAAGGAGTGCAGAAGTTGAATGGGTCTGTCCGCAAAAGCGGCCAGATTCATCCCCCCCTTTTTACACGACTAGCTATCCCCCTGCGCCGCTTCTTCATACCAACCTCAAAAGCTAACCACCAAAACTCTAAGTCGAACACAGCCACCGTATTCTCCAACACTTTGATACCCCAGGACAGCTCTCCTCTCGCTTGTTTTTATTAGGAACCAAGCGAAATCTCTTACTCCTCATGCTGCCATACCCACACACCCGAGACTCTCGCGCGGTGTTTCCCTCTTATAGTCTGTAAACCGGCACTACCCACCTAAATCTAACTCCCCTAACTACAACGCAGTACAAGAGGAACCTCACCTATCACTTCACTTCACTAGATTTCACTCCAAACCGAACGAGAAACGGGTTTTCTTACTTCCTGTCGTAACTCCCCCAACCATCTTTATCGCACTCTTTTCCCCTCACAACCATCCATACACTAACTTTTGCCCTGTTTCAACAGCAGATTCGGGCTCGCCAACCCTCAAAATCCCAAAATCGGCTCTTACTCCGCCCGATTCTGTTAAGGAACGGGCGAGTTGTGTCTTCTTTACTCTGCCATAGCCAATCTTTCTCTGAATGCACCTGGCGTTATTCCCCATCCAGGTTCAGTCAGTCTGTCCCCTCGTTATTTCTGCCTGTTTTCGCTGCCTGTGTCCTGTCTCCCAACTCCCTCCTTGTCATTCGTAGCTCGGCTTCTCTCTCCTTAGTCCGACAGCACCAGACGAAGCGGCCTGCCCATTGTGTCCAGCCTCCTGTCCGCCATCTCCACTTTCCTACCTCCACTGCTCCTACMYGGRATTCAKGCCCTGATGCAGATTCARCACTCGCTATGATTCTGCAGTTGCGCCCCTCKYCTCCGCTACCCGTAGTGTAGCTCCCCCTACCTCATGCTCATGYTGCGTCCAAYAGCAGMCATTCTCCCTCATCACCCGTCGTTCCAATCATCGAACGYACCCGGCGCGAAGCYGCGCCTGGGTTCATTCACCAGCCATAGATGCGGCCTCCTACCACTGCAGCCCCATGGTGCCCCACTGCGCTATCTGCCCGCTGCCAGCGCATGCATYCGAYGCCAATGTCCAACCAGKTTCGCCCGTTCTATCCTCGTTCCTCCGTTTCCTCTGATCCGTCAGTGCTCAACCAGCAGCGCTGTGCCGCCAGTCTCCACCGCCTCTCCCGTCTTGAATGCACCTGGCGCAGGATGCCGTCCAGGTTCATTCCACCCCCTTCTGGCTCAAATTCTCTCGTCTCCGTCTCTCTCCCTGCTAGCACTGCGCTGCCCGACCGTCCTCCCCCTGCCCGTCGCTGCTAGCGCAGCGCCCGGCGAAAGGTTCGACTGAGTGTGCACCCAACAATCGGCAGTGCAACCGAGATGTCCCGCTGCCTCCCGACTTTATACTCTACCCCGGAACAGGAGCCATGCTTATCTTCTCTGTATCGTCCCAATTTTAACGGGTGTCCCGAAGGACTGCACCTCAGCAGCAGTTCGTGGGTGAACTAGGCCGCTGGGCCTCATCGTAGGTCCCGGTACCAGTACCGGATCCTGTCCCAAAAAAAACCAAAAACAGAAAAAATAAAAATTAAAAAACTTAGAGATGGAAAGTAGTAAAGAAACACGGGGTGGGGGGAGAGGACCGTCTGTACCTGGTCCTGGCCTACGGGTTAATGGCACAGGCCTGTTGCACAACCAACAGCATATAGCCTAGTGAAGCGGGTCCGGTGCAGATCTTGGTGGTAGTAGCATATATATCRAAAGGGACACTGAAGRCTGAGGAGTGGAGGCATCCCGAGGAACAACCCCTGGGACAGCCTCGCCGCACAGCCAATACTGCGGCAGCCCCCCCCACTGGTGCCTTCTGGCAGGCTGTGCCCGCGGCACAGTCCACCTTCTTTCGGGTTCCGGGAGAGATGCGCCGCTGTAACTTTTCAGGTGGGGCAAGGCCCTGCCTACCTGCAGCAAATGGTGGGTTGATACTTCGCTGGTAACACGGTGCCATCCACAAATTTGCGCAAGAATTCTCGTGTACGAAAATAGGACAAATAAATAAATAAATAAATAAATAAATAAATAAATAAATAAATAAATAAATAAATAAATAAATAAATAAATAAATAAAATAAAACATTCGCCGTAAACCCCGGTCTGTATTTTCGACAGTTCATGGGCGTACCAACTGTATCAGGCTGCTGGCTCTTGCCGGTTCCATGACTGATAGCCCTCCCAAGGTCAGGTCCACGGGACTGACCGTCCTAAGTAATTCATATTTGCAGCATCTTGACTCATCTGGTTTCAATGGAATTGATACCCAGGCCTGTATTTCAACAGTTCATAGATGTACCCCCTGAGCCAGGCTCCCGGGCTCTCACAGCCGGTCCTGGTACCGGCACCCGGCCGTGTCCCAAAAATAAGAATCTAATAAAAATTAGCACAAAATAAAAAAGGAGAAGGCATAGAAAACTTAAGTTTCGCGGGAGTGGTTGAAGGAGGGGAAGGACCGTCGAACCCCGCCCATCGGGCCCGTAGCCGGACTCCCCAGCAAAAACTAACGGAGATAGTCCCTCAACCCCTCGGCTTTCCTCCACGGCGCTCCTTTGCTGCTCGCTGCTGGACTCTATCTCGAGATCCACCTGGTGAAAACACAGTGATGCAACCTATAGGGCTAAGCCCCAACCTGGATTGGTGGTGTGCCACCCAGTATGTAAACGGTAACTGTGGCCAGCCTGGGCCTGCAGCAGCAGCGTTATGGCTGCTGCTTGATTTTCCATTCAAATCCACGGCCCCGTACGCGCGCACGTGCGGTTAGGGGCCGGGTCCTTGCTCGACACGTCACACTTGTGGCCCCCATAATACCGCGCGGAGGCCTAAACCTACGTCTACGGCACCTACGCACCGGCCCTTGCTATATGAAGGGGTAAACTTCTCCCTTCGGCTGTCGTCGCACCCGCAGCACAAGCGTGCCGCCACCTAGCAAAACCACCCTCTATGGCGCACGCCGTATGAACGCAGGTGCACCATGATCAATTCAAATATGAAAGACTTTTCCTAGCCTTAATAAAAAAAAAAAAGGTTGTCGGCGGGCATGCCGACTCTACGGTATCAAGAGAAAAAACCATCGCGCGTGCCTCAAAACTGCGAGCCCACACACACTTTGCTCCTAGTCAATCGTCCTATTAGCGTAACTCAACAAATTCTGCCGCGACTCGTGCGGCACATTTAGATCTTCAAACTTACTTCCTGTTACATGCAAAAACTACCGTGGATACCCTTGTCAGGGTATTCACACCGACAACGGTGCTGCAAAGTCACCCAAGCGAGCTAACAGTGTTGACTCACCTTCGCCATCCCCCTCAGGCCACTGAGAGTGGTAGTGATGGGATTAGAACCCGGCACCTACTTAGTGCCACTCAGGCATGAAACCTATCAAGGTAGCTGACGGGGCACTATAGATGTTTCTGCACAAAGGCTAGTAGGGGTTCTTCGCCCTGTTCTCTTCTGTTTTTGATCTTGTGGGTAGCTGCTTTGGGCAGGTGGCGGGCATGACCACATATTGGCTTACTCGTTAACACACCGCAACTTTTGCGGGATCGAGGAAGGCCCCTGTAATGCGATGGAGGAAGAAGCTTTTGGGCCCAATGAAAAGGGCAAGTGGACTGCACGCTGGACTCTTGGTTTACACAGTATTGGCCGGACAGGGGAAAGAAAACAAAAACAAATCCCCTACATGCTCTAATACGACATTGCTCCGGGCTGACAAGAGAAACGTCCAGGTTTTCAACCAGATCTGCTCCGGGTTTTCAACCAAATTCTCATGGACCAACCACTGGGCCCGCGAACAGCTGAGGGTATCATAATACTACTGTGCAAAAAGGGCAACAAAACAAACGTCAGAAACTACCGACCAATATCTTTGCTCAATGTCCACGGAGATACTCGCAAAGACACTTGCTCGCCGAATAAATCCCTTCCTAACAAAACTGGTTCACCCAGACCAATCCGGCTTCATACCGGGCAGACAGGTTCTTGACAACGTAATGACCATATCCCAATCAATTGACTGGATAAGAAATCATAACTTAAACAAGACCGTTATTCTCATCGATTTCCAAAAGGCGAATGATCGGGTTAATTGGGATTTTGTACAGGCCATGCTAAACAGGGTTAGGGTGCGCCACAACTTTCGTAAAATGGTCCGTGCCCTATACAGCGCATCCTCAGGGAGAGTGCTGGTGAATGGCCACCCCTCCTCATCCTTCAAGGTCACCCGTTCCTTACGACAGGGGTGTCCACTCGCCCCCTCCCTGTTTGTAGTTCAACTCGAGGTCTTCCTCAACATGGTCAGGAACCATCCGGACTACACCGGTCTTCAAATTTCTCCAACCTACTCCATCAAAGTATCTGCCTTAACTGATGATTTCTCTGCTATTACAGATAATAATCCCTCCTCCCTTGCTGCGCTTGAGCAGTGCATCTCTACTTATGAACTAGCCTCCGAAATGAGAGTGAGTTGGCAAAAATCCATCGCCCTCACTCCAAATGGAGAACCCCTGGCATATGATCTCAGCATTCCGGTTAAACCTGCCTCCGAACCTGAAAGATACCTGGGCATCCAGGTCTCCTTCGGGAACCCCTCGGAAGTAGAGAATACCATCACTGAAAATAGGATCAGGGATGTCTGTGCCACTTGGTCCAAAACCCACTTCCTGTCTTTATTTGGGAGAGCAACCATCATTAACACGTTCATATCCTAAAAAATCTGGTACATACTGTCGATTCGAGCCCCTTCCCCTGAGTCCTTCACCAACATCAGGCGCCTACTGACAAGGCTTCTCTGGAAAGGCAACTCAGAAGCCCAATCAGCCATTAGCAAGGTCAGTTGGAAAAAAATAACAGAAAAGAAAAAAGCGGGTGGTCTGGGAAACCTGGACCCAGAGATACAGAACAGAGCACTTCTTGCCAAATGGCCTATCCGGGCTCTGACTGCGATAGAGCAACAAGCATGGATCACCCTCGCCCAGCACTCACTAGCAATCCAGTGGAACCTCTCGGACCCGGAAGCTGTCTGGGCCGCCTTGCTAATGCGCCCCTTCACATCCAAGCCTAACACCTCCACTTGGTCCCCCATCCTGAAGGCCTGGAGCAAGATGCTCCCACAACTGCTAGAGGAGCCCAAAACCTCCCAGGAAGTACTCAACTCCCCTCTTTTTGAGATCCCCTTTATCTGTGACAAAGCTGGGCTCCCCTTTTCCGTGGCAATTTCGGTCTCAAGTGGATGCAACGAGGTATATGGCTCATTCGCCATATATGGGATCAAGACTCTAAAGAATGGAAAAACATCAACAAGCTTCGCCCACGACTGGCCGGTCTGCAACACTCCGCGTCCCATCTGCAGGAACTTACTTTGGCCATCCCCAGTACATGGAAGAATACACTGCGGGAAGCAGATCAACTGTTTCAAGAACAGCAATGGTTCAGGTCCAGAGCATCAGAAGACACCGTCTTCAGAATCGAGAAGATCAAGGAGGATAACTCGATAGAAGCCTCTGAATGGTTAGCAAGGGGCACAGGGTTCATCCTGATCAAGCCGGCACACCAGATTAGCACCACAGGCCTGGAGGAAATCAGGGTACAACAAATAGGCAACACGCAAGGCGATCCAGCATTCCGAACTGTTATGCAAGCCACCCCTATAAGTTCCTGGAAAGTTGACGTTTGCAGGTATGGCTGGTCTATCACAGATGCAACTGGCAGAACCAGCAAAGTCACCATCAAGGACTCCTCCTCCCAAATAGGATATGCTCTGCACTCTGAAGCTCAGAGTCTCCAAGAAGGCATTACAGCGAATTGGCAGCGCAGGACATCCTCCCTCAAGCTTCAACCACTGGGCCCCAGCTGGGTTTTGTTCTTTATCCAGCTCATATCGTCGGTACTGGAAACTAAACTTGGGGGCCTTCAGTGGATGCATCTTCACTCCTGCGTTCCTACTGCTCTCTGGTGTGTTGAGAGAGGAATGGACATTTCTACTCGCTGTGAGATATGTCCCCCCACCCATGCCTGAAGGATTGGCTACACCTCTGGTGGGAATGCGTCATCGCGAGAGGCTTCTGGGACACCATGAACGCCTGGTGGGCAGAGGCTTACAGTTGTACTGGCTTCTGGAATCAAGACTTCATCATTACAGGGAGACTAAGCCCCCTGCTAGATGCTCATCAGTTAGCAACAATAGCACAAATATTCAGAGTTAGGATATTCTGGACTCTATGGCTGGCCAGAAGAGATAGACTTTTCACAAGCTCTATATCCTCCCCTCACTCTTTATTATCTGGGTTCAGGCACTCAATCAGACTGGACATAATGGCGAACTGGGTCAGAATTAAGCGTCAGACAGGTCATACGGAGATATCTAGGAGCCTCTTTCAAAAGAAATGGTCCTCGCCTTTTAAATGGGCAGACCTGAATGACAGTGGTAGAATCTTCTACAACGACTTGTTGTGGGATAAGCCCACTCTAGGCCCAGCTTAATACTCTGCCTATCTGTTACATGCACAGATATGTGATGTTCGTAATAACCGAGGAACTGCAGTGTGATAAAAAGGACTGAAATGGACAATGCGGTGAGAGTAGAATCTCGACAGACAATGTGCATTCTCATACATACAAAAGTGCTGAATAGCGCAGGGAAGACTTAGATRCAAAGACTGACCTGACAAGGACTGACCTCACACACGTAGTACAAGTAGCGAAGCAGAATGCTAGAATACCAATCACGAGCCCAATCAATGTTTGAACTCAGACTAAACATGCATCGTATCCCTCACCAGGTGTGAAGGAGCCTGGCGCTGCATACAGGGAGAAAGCGCCAGGTCCAGACATACACAGACGAAGAGGTAAGGACCAGACGAAAGGAGGGGGGGGAGAGATGGGAGTGTCGTTAACACCAAGTCTTGGTCACCAATCCCAAATAACCCCTCGTTGCCATGTC
>BFEA01000064.1:3791760-3802121 GCA_003427395.1 Chara braunii
CTCTCTCTCTCTCTCTCTCTCTCTCTCTCTCTCTCTCTCTCTCTCTCTCTCTCTCTCTCTCTCTCTCTCTCTCTCTCTGTGCACGGAAAATGAGCAATAGCGAACTTCAGAAACCAAGCAGCATCATACACATGAGACCAGATAGTCGTGACCTCGAACCAAAGGCGGAATTGCATCACGAGTCCCACCAAATAATAGTACAGCAAAAGCTCATAAGTGACAATGTTCGAGTAGTCTCATCATCATCAACAAAGAACCAATGTCGACATCCTATCTGGCGCTCGGCGCCCAGACTACAAATGGCAGATCCTATCTAGCCTATCTACAATGCCGCTGGTGACGTCAACAGCTCCACGAAGTACGAGCAGATCTCGGCCAATGCCGTTCGCTTCAAGCACCAGGTATGTCTCTCGTATCACTCACAACCTCGTTCCCCAACTCACAGATGCCACATGCACCAAAAGACCACCATGCGCCCCATCCAGCATACAGCAGCGCAGCTCGGCTATGGCTGCCTGCTCCTTCCAGCTCGCCCGTGAGCCTGTGAGCGCTGGCCAGCGTTAGCGCAGCAGCGCTTGCGCAGCATGCAGCCAGTGCCCGAATGCCGAATGCGTGGGCAGGCACTTTCCTAAATGGAAATGCCTGCCTGCTTGCGTGCAGCCTGGCTGCGCTGGGCCCCTGCCCAGAAGCTTCCGGTAGGCCCCACGAGGCTGCACCTCAGAGCAAACGAATTCAGGCCCAGGGCCTGTGATGGTTACCTGTGCCCAACTGTCCGAAGCCTGTGCTCTGTCCACATTGCGTATCCGGCCCAGAGCCTGCCTTAGTTACATTCGATAAAGGCAGCCTGGGCCTGGGCGCTCTTAACCAACTGGCGCTGCGCAACTGCCTGATTTTACACGGTAACCCCAAAAATGGCCTGTAGGCCTTGGTTGAGCCTGCCTTCACTTAGGGCGGCCGACTGTGCTGAAAATAGGGCCCAGTAGGGCGTATCGATGCCTTGTGCCTCGCATTCCCTCCTCCATACTTCGCTAGTCCAAGTTCATTCAATCCGGCACTTTCCTTTCTGCAGCAACTTCTCGTAGTGGTCGACCTGTGGAGCAGTCTGCATCAGTTCCTCCCGAGTAAACCATCTGTCCTCCTTCGGATCAGTATGACGTCTGAACCGAACGTGATACTGCAGCTTCGGTTTCGGAGGACGTCCCCTACCTGTAGGCCTTGGAACTGGCATTTCTCTATGATCCACGATGTCGTCGATGTCGACCTCTCCATCCATGGTTGAGGGCAGCATTGAACGACGAGAAGGAAACTGGTCAGTTTCCCTGAAAGGTGCGAGCTTGGAGGCGTGGAAGACTTGGTAAGTGCGAAGGTGACCAGGGATCTGAACTACATATGAAGGCCCATCCGGATCATCCCCAACGATATCTAGAATCTCCCAGGGTCCAAAGTACTGTGGCATGAGCTTGCGGGAGATTCCGTGCTCCTGACCCAGTTCTGAGGACTTAACCCAGACTCTGTCCCCTACCTGGAATGTAGATGGGCGGCGGTGCTTATTCTCAGAATCTATCATCGCTGCCTGTGCCCTGTGCATCTGTTCTACCGCCTGCTGCATCAATTGTTCATATACATAGGCAAACGCTAGTCTACCAGGTGCAGCAGTTGGCTGGTTCTCAGGTAAGAGGAAGTCAAGGGGTAGTCTAGGCTTAAAAGTCAGCAGGAAACTGTTAGGGCTCACCCCAGTGGCGCTGTGCAATGAGAGCAAGTTTCTCATCCCAGTCCGCCTGATTGAGCTTGATGTAGTGCCGCAACAGGTGCTGTACAGCGCGGTTCAGTTGCTCTGCTTGGTCATTTGCCTCTGGGTGGTTCCCGGAGGTCATCTGCAGCTGTGTACCCTGTTCTGCAGCTGCGGCCTTCCACAATCTGACATCCCTGTCACTAACAATAGACGTGGGAATCGCAGAGTCCCTGACCCAGTTCTCCTTGAACAGTCTAATCACATACTCCGTTTTGGCTGTTGCAGGCATAGTGACTAACCTAGCATACTTGCTAAACCTATCCACAATGACATAGACATACCGCATTCCACTCTTGCTGGTGACCAGTGTGTCCATGAAGTCCATGGACAGGCTCTCACCGGGCCTTTCCAGTATCGAAAGGGGCTTGAGAAGCCCAAGAGGGGCCTGTGTACGTGGGTTGTCCCTCTGACATACCTGACAGGTCTCCACGTACAGCTTGGCGTCTCTCACCATTGTGGGCCACCAGAACTGCTGCAGCAAATTGGCCGCAGTCTTCTTATACCCAAAATGTCCTGTGGCATCATGACACTCGCCTAAAAATAAACTACGCAAAGACTCTCGATTAGGTACACAAACATTTATTCCTGGCCTTCTCAAGGGACAGCAGGCCATTGACCAACTCAAACTCGGCAGAAAACGCTTTGTCCTTCGCCTTGAGTCTGCGTATGATCTCAGCCATAAACGGATCCTCGCGATAGGCTTCCACCAAAGAACGAGTAACATCGTCCGCAAGCCCGAACTCGGTGATCAGCGCACCGGAGAAATCTGGCCTACGTGACAGCGCATCAGCAACTTTATTGTACTCCCCTTTTAGATACTGTGGTTCAAAGTCATACTGTTCAATGACTTCGATTCAACGCTTCAATGCATCGGAGAGCACCGGCTGGGTTCTCACCCATTTCAGGGTCTGATGATCAGTCCTGAATACGAAGAACCTCCCAAGGAGATAATGTCTCCAATGGGTAAGTGCCTTATAAATCTCATAGAGCTCCTTCTCGTAGGTGGACTTAGCCAACTTCTGAGAGGGCATCTTTTTGGACATGCACTCGACTGGCCTCCACTTTGGCCCCTCCTGCTACTCGAGCACGGCGCCTATGCCATATTGGCTAGCATCCGTGGCTACTATAAACGGCTTGTCAGGATCAGGAAGTTTCAAGACCTCATGATGCGTCAGCGCATGCTTCAGATGTCTGAAAGCACCCTCGCACCTGTCTGTCCACTCCCATGGGGTGTCAAGGCGAGTCAGGTCCGTCAAAGGAGCGACAACTATGCTATAGTTCTTCACAAAATTGCGATAGTAGCCGGTCATCCCTAAGAAGGGCCTCATCTCAGTCACAGACTGAGGACGCGGCCAGCCTCGAATGCTGGCCACCTTCACGTCATCGCGCTTCAATCCCTCTGCGGAAATCTCATGACCCAAGTACAAGATACTGGTGCGGCCAAACTCGCACGTCTCACCGTTGATCTTGAACTTGTGCTGCCTGAGGAGACTAAGGACTTTGTCTAAGTGGGCTACATGCTGCTCGACAGTCCTACTAAAGATAAGTATGTCATCGACGTACACGATGACAAACTTATCCAAGTAGTCATGAAAGATCCTGTTCATCGCGCGCTGAAAGGTGCCAGGAGCATTGCAAAGGCCGAAAGGCATCACCACAAACTCGTACAAACCGTACCTGGTCTGAAATGCGGTTTTGTGTTGATCCTCGGACCGTATTGCAATTTGATGGTACCCGAACTTCAGATCTATTTTACTGAAGTACCGACACCCTTGCACTCAGTCCAGCAAGTCGTCGATGCGCGGTAGGGGCTCTCGGTTCTTGACAGTGATGGCACTGAGGCCCCTATAATCAATGCACATCCTCAGAGTCCCCCCCTTCTTTGGTACGAATAGGACTGGAGATCCATAAGGGGAGACACTCGGTCGGATCCAACCCTTCTCTACGAGTTCCTTGAGTTGCTGGCGAAGCTCATCAAGCTCGCCTGGAGACATCCGATAGATCCTACCCTTCGAGATACTAGACCCTGGGATAATCTCTATCGCGTGGACGACCTCCCTCTCGACAACCCCTTTCGGCTCTTCGAATAGATCAGGGTATTTAGCGACTAGTCCCTCTATCTCCGGCGGCATTTTCACCGACTCGCCTGCTGCAGAGACATAGACTAGATACATACCCTCCTCCAAATTTTGCTTATAATAGTTGTAAAACGCGACCGTACACATGCAACCATAGGACTCGATCAGACTACTAGCCTTAAACTTACGTAATCTGGCGGTCACCCCACCGGGCAAAGTGTGCTTGACCACTTTTCGGTCCTAGTCAAACTAGGGCTGTGCAACTAAGAGGTAGTACACACCTAACAAGATATCCATAGGGAGATCATCACTGACTAGGAACGAGACGCGATGTCTCAGTTCCCCTCCTGCGTACGGGAAACAACACTCACCGTCCTGAAGGTAGTCGTGGACTACCATGCGCTGTTTGTTGGCACAGGTCGACTCCACAAGTCGAGTTAGGCGCTGCACTTGCCCCTGTAAGCGCAGCCTCTCAACGTACGCGACTAATGAAGTTCCAAGTCGAGTAAGTGTCATAATAGTCCCCGGTCTTACGGCCGCAGATGACTACCTCGCCGATGAACATTTCACTCTTAGGGGCTTTAGCCAATGCCATCCAAGAAGCTAGCGGGTCTGATTTGGACCGCTCCTCTAGCTCCTCTGGGGACTCAAACACGTTCATCGAACAGAGGCTCGATGGGTCTGAATGTGTTTGCGGGACGACAATGGAGTCAGTAGCTTGGGCCATCTCTCGAGATGGTGAGGGTGTGTCCACCACCTCGACCCTAGTAGGAGCAGCTACTATTCCTACTGACCCGACGCGATTCCCGGAGCAGTGTCAGAACTGCTGGCCACATTGCTACCACGGGAGCAGAGGACCCCAACGCCTGCCCCATCGTAGGCGGGATCTTCTCGGTCACCTTCTTATTACGACACTTAAAGTGGATGTGGCCATATTCGCCACAGTGGATACAAGCTTGCTAGGTGTACCGGTCTTTCCACACGTCCTCTGTTAGACCCGCTTTCTCCCATGGAGGAGCGTTGGGGTCAACTTGACTCCTAGACCGTGAGCCTCCACGGCATCTACCGGACGCCTTACCTTTCTGTACTGAAGCAGCGACTAATCCAACCCCTGAAGCTTCTACGATGCCCGCCTCTGTACCTACTCCCTCCTGAAAGTTGTCATCTGACTCGATGGTTGAACCATCGTTATCGACAATCATAATACGGCCTTTGGCCTTCCAGTTGGGAGGCAGTGACTTTTTCCTACCATTCGTCGTGGGTGTTTGTCCATGCCCTATCTTTGCCTCCAGGTCTAGGGCCTTCTTGTTGAACGAGGGGAAGTTGTGAATGTTGATGTTGGCCGCACCTGCTAGCTGATTCCTGAGAGGCATAGGAAAACAACTCAGGTAGGAGTTGAGTAATACCTGGGGGTCATAGAGCACTCCAGGGACACAAATCAAACGCTTTACTGCATTTGTGGCCTCACTTACTGACTTGAATTGTCTATGGTTCGGAGTCGGGATCGCGTCAGTGGCCTTTTGAGCCTCCTGAGGATCATGCCACATGTCTTCTACCATCTTGAGAAAGTCGTCCAGTTTCTGGTTGACTGCCCAAGCGCGGAAGTCATGACCGTATCCCTGCAACTACACTAAACCACTCAACCATCTTTCTGCACTCCCCTCTAAATAGGAGGCAGCCACAAACACTTCCTCGTGCGGCAAGGTAAATTTACACTTTACGTAGACTGGCACTGACCTCAACCATGTGTTGAAGTCTTCGCCCCTCTTGTCCCCTGAAAAAGGTTTGGGAGAGGCGAGGGCAGTCTTGGGAACCCACTATGTTTGTCCCGGTACCTGCACCATTCCGGGTTGTGGACCCTGAGGCCCGTGCTGCTGCACTAGCTGCTGCTGGGGCTGAGTACCCTGTGGCTGTGCACGCTGCGAGACAACAGGCTGCCTGCTTACGCCAACTTGCGACGGAGGTTGGGAAAACACTGTCTGTACAGAAACCTGTACACCAAGACCTGTTGAGAACCCTCCTGTTAACGACATTCCTAGGGAAGTGGCCTGGACCGATGTTGGAGAGACATATGGGGATACCCTAGTCATCGTTGGGACAAAAGGAGGAGGATGAACAACGGGCCAAGCACCGGGCCTGAACGACGAGGGAGCTGCCTGCACTCGCCCAACCAATATAGCCAAACTCTGCTGGATGTCCTGTAAAAGAGTCGTTTGGCGGTCCTGGGTTTCTAATACATCTAACAGGACAGACCGTAGGATCCTCACATCCGCATCCACGTGCGTCAGCTCCATTCCCTCTAACTCACTAACGTCCGCTTCTCTCCATTGCATCTTGACTCTTCTTCTAATCATTTTCTCTTTCTCTGCCTTAATCTCTCCTAACGCCTGTTGTAGCTATGCCTTGCGAATTGCTGCTCGTTGTATGGCGACCTCCTCGAGAGTCAACACGATTGGCTGGCTTGCCATGACGCCAGTGGACTGACTCAGGGTTTGTGCGCCCGTTGACCCTACACATTTTGACCCACTAGCCTGAGAGCTCTGCTGCGCGGCAGATGCCATGGTTGCCGAGGTAGCGGCCTCGCTTGTGAATGCCCTGCTTGCCTCTACGGCCCTAGCCCTCTGCTGCTGCTGCTGTCTCTCCCTCTGCTGGCAGAACAGGTGTCTGTTGCCCTCTGGTCCTAATGCCAAGTGGGCTATCGGGCGTCTTGCCGATCGCAAGGTCCTATCGTCCGGTTGTGGAGCCTCACTGTCACTCATAGGCTACAACACTGTACGTTGTCTGCACTAGGACACTCTTGATGCCTATCGCAACATGATGTACAAACTGATTTAAAATAAAATAAAAGAAATAATCGGTGGTTGTGTCAAAGACTAAACATTTGGGTCCAACAAGTAAGTTCAGATTCCTACAAACGAAACTACTTTGACTTTGACTAGTTCGCAAACAGAAAACACAATGAACAAAGAACGGTTCGAACTATGATGTCTGTCAGATGTTAATGGCTGTACATCTAACTAATCAAAATAAAAAGAGAATCATTTGTTGGGTCTGTTTGCAAAATGGAATCTTGCCCAAACTTATCGCCTAGAATCTACCCCTCCCTCAGTTCTTCATGAATGTCTCTTGTTGTCCCCGTCCCTGAGCAATCCGGAAAGTGTGCGTGTCTAAAGGTGTGCACACGGCCCACCCCTATGCCCCGAGTCCCGCTAAGCTAGCCAGCCCTACACAGTATTTATCCTCGCGTGCAGCGAGCCTTACACAGACCGATTGGCTGATCAAGAGGCGTTTTTATGGACGGCCCCCAAAGTCCTCAGGAATTATTTAACGTCGCAAACTTGGACGACGATCACAACCCATGGAAGGTTCCCGACAGTGTTACTCGTCTTTCCCGTAGGGCTGGCCTGCCCCTCAGAACCCCTCTATAGCGCAGCGAGCAGACAAAGGACAAAGCAGCAAACCATGAGTGCTCTACTCCCGGTGAGTTGGCATGGTGACCGTGACCCAGTGCTTCGTCCAGGGCCCTTCAGATAGCACCGCCCTCTCCTTCCAGATGCTCCACGTGAAGACTGGCGACTCTCAAGGTTGAGCGCACACGACTCCTCACATGAGAGGACTCTCAAGAAAAAACACACATCCTCACGGTAAGAAGTGTCAAAGAGGGTAGATAAGGTTAGGTGCAACGTACCTCAAAATAGCTGCCCCCAACCACAAATATTCTCACCAGACGACCCAATGTTGATTGTGATGACCAGTCGCTGCTTCGGCACAACCAGCATTGCGCCGCCGTTCCACCTCAGCATCAATCACACATCGGATAGTTCTCATCAACCACAGAGTTTGTTCCAGTATCTCGCCACTCTCAGAACTCACACCCCACTTTCTATCCTACACCCAATTAGTAGCGCCACATCAGAATGGCCTCCCAGAGGCCAGCGCCAACCACCCTGATGAAGAACAGGTCTTGCGATGAAGTCTTCAGTGCCGATGGAGAACTCTGAAGAAGGAAAAGGCATCTATGGCTGCCACCACCCACGAGTACACAGTGTAGAGCCTCGATGTAGCCCAGCCAGACGGAGATACCCCCAGGGGTAGATGCATTGAGGATGCCCCAGCTATGGCAGACTCAGACTGGGCCGGCTATGGCTGCTGTCAACGGCGAAGTCTCAGGATGCCGCCTGCAGACAGACACCGCCACCAACTTGCTCGGCTTCTCCAACGCTGCTTCGAGAGAAACGAACTGCCAAAAGTCCTGAACCGATGGGCCTACCCTATCCATAGACTACACTAGACCTAGACCGGACTGACTGACCGACCGGTACCGTTGCTGTTTCGGCCTCTCGGTCTCTACCGGACCCGGCTATAGGCTATAGGACCGTCTATCAGCATAGGCCACTTAGGGCCTGTCTGTCCCGGGCCTGCTATACGCAGCTAGGGTAGCTGTAGGAATTCGAGTTAGTACTGGACCTATATTTTCCCAGATTTGCAGATGTGTCCCTCACGAGTTTCCTTACAGGTAGGTCTCTCGGTTATCCCTCAGCCAAACAAAATTGTGAATCTAACCTACTGCTGTACTATACAGCCTCGCAGTCAGTCTCGGCAGTAGAAATCAGCAAGTCATTGCAAGATAGTCATGACCTCGAACCAAAAGCAGAATTGCATCGCGAGTTCCACCGAACAATAGTACAGCAAAAGCTCATAAGTGACAATGTTCGAGTAGTCTCATCATCATCAACAAAGAACCAATGTCGATATCCTATCCGGTGCTCGGCACCCAGACTACAAATGGCAGATCCTATCTAGCCTATCTACAATGCCGCTGGTGACGTCAACAGCTCCACGAAGTACGAGCAGATCTCGGTCAATGCCGTTCGCTCCAAGCACCAGGTATGTCTCTCGTATCACTCACAACCTCCTTCCCCAACTCACAGATGCCACATGCACCCAAAGACCACCATGCGCCCCATCCAGCATACAGCAGCGCAGCTCGGCTATGGCTGCCTGCTCCTTCCAGCTCGCCCGTGAGCGCGTGAGCGCTGGCCAGCGTTAGCGCAGCAGCGCTTGCGCAGCATGCAGCCAGTGCCCGAATGCCGAACGCGTGGGCAGGCACTTCCTAAATGGAAATGCCTGCCTGCTTGCGTGCAGCCTGGCTGCGCTGGGCCCCTGCCCAGACGCTTCCGGTAGGCCCCACGAGGCTGCGCCTCAGACCAAACGAATTCAGGCACAGGGCCTGTGATGGTTACCTGTGCCCAAGTGTCCGAAGCCTGTGTTCTGTCCACATTGCGTATCTGGCTCAGGTCCTGCCTTAGTTACATTCGATAAAGGCAGCCTGGGCCTGGGCGCTCTTAACCAACTGGCGCTGCGCAACTGCCTGTTTTTCCCCAGTTGCGTGGTGACCCCAAAAATGGCCTGTAGGCCTCGGTTGAGCGCCTTCACTTAGGGCGGCCGACTGTGCTGAAAATAGGGCCCAGTAGGGCGTATCGAGGCCTTGTGCCTCGCATCTCTCTCTCTCTCTCTCTCTCTCTCTCTCTCTCTCTCTCTCTCTCTCTCTCTCTCTCTCTTTGTGTGTGTGTGTGTGTGTGTCTCTCTGTCGCTCTCTATCCAAGACGTGTTAATAGACCTGATAAAAACTGAAGCCCACAGGAGTGAATGGAAAGAAGCTGATTTTGAGAGGTGAAGGGACCTGCCAAAACACGGACTGACAACACAGCCGATTTCTGAGTTTTGTCCCTGGAATGCCTGGAGGTCACCACCCAAGAGGCAGGTAGTGGACCTCAAGTTGTGCTGGCAGTAGAAGAGGGATTCATACATTGATTCTGGTTCTGCCATTCATCATCTACATACTACTAAAGGAAACAGCGGATCTCGCGTGACGCCCCACGTGAGACCCGGTTCCCAGGTTGGGGAACTCGGCAGGAATTGGGCGTGGCAGGCAGAGGCGAAACCCGGCGATCCCATGCAAAAGTGTGGGGCGAAAAGACCTGGGTGCCCAACAACAAAACCAGATCTGAATGCATCACGCAAGGTTGGAAAGATACACTGCCAGTTTTTTTTCCCCTGACATGTGAGTTGCTTTTTTCGAGAAGCGTCGACGGCCTTCTGGCCACTGGGGATAATGAAAGTGAATCGGCGGCTGGAACTTGGAAAAATACGACGAACCGTGTATCTTTCTTGAGGAAGACGACAAGCAGGCGGAGGAATGGGAGGAGAAGGAACCACGCGCGGGAAGAGGAGGACGATGAACCGAACGAGGCAGACAAGGACAAGGATGACAAGCGCTACGAAGAGGAGCAGGAAGACGTAGGATGATGAGATGGAGGACGAGGAGCGGAATGAAGAGGCCCCCAGCTATACATCCAGCCAAGAGCCGCTGTCAGTGAATCTGCCCGTGCAGGAGCGGCTGTGTGTGTGTGTGTGTGTGTGTGTGAGAGAGAGAGAGAGAGAGAGAGAGAGAGAGAGAGAGAGAGAGAGAGAGAGAGAGAGAGAGAGAG
>BFEA01000064.1:3897348-3925138 GCA_003427395.1 Chara braunii
ATCGCCCCCCCAATTCCGACCTTCTCCTCCCTCTTTCGCCAGTCCTCCTCCGCCTCCCCTTGATCGCAACCCCCTTATCCCATTTCTAGACCCTAATTTCCGTTTCTACGTTTCTACACCCATCTCATCTTGCATGAGCCATGTCTCACAGTGTCTCCTCTTCTCGCAGGCTGATATCACCTACCCGCCGTTTGCAGTAGTCAAGTTCCATCTGCTGATATCACCTCCCCTAGCAGGGGTGCACGGGCCTTAAGCCAAGAAAAAAAACAGAAAAAAGGGAAAAAAAAGGAAAAACAAAGAAAAAAAGGGAAAAAAAGAAAAAAAAAGAAAAAAAAAGGGAAAAAAAAATGCTGTCTCACAGTGTCTCCTCTTCTCGCAGGCTGATATCACCTACCCGCCGTTTGCAATAGTCAAGTTCCATCTGCTGATATCACCTCCCCTAGCAGGGGTGCATGGGCCTTGAGCCGAAAAAAAAAAAAGAAAAAAAGAAAAAGAAAAAGAAAAGAAGGAAAAAAAAGGGAAAAAAAAAAAATGCTGTCTCACAATGTCTCCTCTTCTCTTACCTACCCGTTTGCGATAGTCAAGTTCCATCTGCTGATATCACCTCCCCTAGCAGCGGTGCGTGGGCCTTGAGCCAAAAAAAATAAATAAAAAAAAGGAAAAAAAAAACGAAAAAATAATAATAATAAAAAAAAGCCCAGTGCGTCATGTACCCACATTTTTCCTTGGGCAATCAGAGTGGAAGAGAGCCGCAATTAACTATCTCTGAAATATCGGTGAAAGATCATGTACTCGCAGCAACAGGTCTCTGCCTCCGTGTCTCTGTGTGTGTGTGTGTGTGTGTGTGTGTGTGTGTGTGTGTGTGTCTGTGTGTCTCTGTGTGTGTGTGCGTGCGTGTGTGTGTGTGTGTGTGTGTGTGAGAGAGAGAGAGAGAGAGAGAGAGAAAGAGAGGTCCGTCTTCTTCAGCCTCTTGGGGGGAGCATTGTGTGTCCGTACCAAGGGAAACTAATGGGGAGCCACGTGAATTCGAGGTCCGTCTTACTCCGGGTAGACTGTGAGGACCCAGGCCTCAATATCTTTCATCAGCAATATCAGCCTTGGGCACTGGGCCCGTTTTAAAAAAAAAAAAAAAAAAAAAGGATTTAGCACAGTGAGGAAAGAGCTAGCGGCAGAGTGATGAAAGAGATGATAGTCACAAGGGCAAAGGAGAGAGAGGAGGAGAAGAGGGGGAAGGGGGGGGAGAGGATAGCGGGAGCCACGGAGGGAGGGAGGGAGGTCACCAGCATACGACAAGGAAACGAAAAGAGGAAGAGAGGGAATACATCATGAATGCCTTTTGTCCTGGTCTGCATAGATTTCGAAAACGAGTAGCCGTTAGCGTGTTCCCTAAGCGCCATGCGGAATCCCGCCTAAGAATGCCCAAGCGCGCAGCACAGGGCTTCGCTCCTCTACTGGCCCAAGATGTAGTGTCAAATGTATCCTTACGTCAGAACTGGAAAGATACAGGCACTCGTTGCACACTCACTAAATGTGAAAAAGATAAAACTATGGCAGATCTGGATTGTGAAGGGGGGGGGGGGGGGGAGCGGGATTGGAAGGAGGGGCAGCTGTCTCTTATACACATCTAGATGTGTATAAGAGACAGATTGGAAGGAGGGGGAGGAAGAGGATAGGCATATCACGAGGAAAAGGAGGAGGATCGGGATTGCAAAGAGGGGAGGAGGAGGGGAAGAGATTTTGGTGAAGAGTAGAAGGATAGCTATCGCAAGGAGGGGTTTGTGCGGGGTGTTGAGAAGGGGCAGGATGAGGATCGCAATCGCAACGATAGGTGGGATCGGGATTGTCAATATGGAAATGCGAGGATAGGGATGGGGAAGAAGGGGAGGAGGAGGATCAGGATAGTGAGGAATGGGAGGAGGAGGATAGGGATCGAGGAGGGGAAGAAGAATAGTGAAAACGGTCACGATAAGGAGGAGGGAGGGAAGGAAATGAATGTGAAATTTTATTCGTTGCCCAAAAGTTAGTAAAATAGAACAAAAAAAATCCACACGTTTATTTTTATCTTTTTATTATTATTTTTTAAAATCCACACGTTTATTGTGAGGAGGAGAGGAGGAAATTGCTTGGTTCTATTGTTTTTTACTTTGTGTTTCTATTTTGTGTTTCTATTTTGTGTTTCTATTTTGTTTTCTATTTTGCGTTTCTATTTTGTTTTCTATTTTGTTTTCTATTTTGTTTCTATTTTGTTTTCGATGTGCTGCGGAGACCAGTCCTCGACGACAACATAGGGAGGAAAAAAAAAGAAAAAAAAAAAAGGAGGGGAGGAGGAGGAGGATTTGTGTGGAGAGGATGGGGATGGAGGAGGGGATCGGGATCAGCAGGAGGGGGGTGGGAAGGAGGATATGGATCCCGACGAAGGGGAGGAGCGGGATTGGGAGAAGTGGAAGGAGAAGCGGCGCAATTGCGAGGAGGTGGGGGAGAAGGGATAGGGATGGTGGGACAGATGGCTTATCTCCTATCTCCCCTTCCTCTGCTCTACTTTGCCTGACCTTTATATTTCGTTATGTCTATTTTCCTCCCAATCAATAAATAGGTCAATCAATCAATCAATCAATCAATCAATCAAAACTGATTGATTGATTGATTGATTGATTGATTAAAAAAAAAACACAAAAAAAGGGTGGGGCAGAGATGGCCTTCTTCCCAAATCTTGCAATCCATCGGCCTGATCTCCATCCCACTTTCCTTCCTCTTCCTCCCTCTCTCTTTCCTCCCTCCTCCCTCCTCCCTCTCTCTTTCCTCCCTCCTCCCTCCTCCCTCCTTCCGCCTAACCTCTCTTTATCCTCCCTCCTCCCTCCTCTCTTTATCCTACCTCCGCCCTTGGCTGACCTCCTTCACTCCTTCCTCGCTCTGCCTGCCCTCCTTCACTCCTTCCTTGCTCTCCCCAACCTCCTATCTCCCTTTCCTCTGGTCGACCTCTGCCTCACCTTTTTTTTTCCTTTTTCTTTTTCTCCCAATCAATGAATCGGTCATTCAATCAATCAGAACTGATTGATTGATTGATTGATTGATTGATTGATTAAAAAAAAACAAAAAAAACAAGGGTAGGGCAGAGATGGCCTTCTTGCCAAATCTTGCAACGCCCCCCCCGGACATTCTCCCTCCCTCCCTCCGCCTGACCTCCTCCCTCTCCATGTCCGACCTTTCCACCTCCTCGTCACCTCCTCCTTTCTTCCCTCCTTCCTCCCTCCTCCCTACCTCCTTTCTCCTATCGTGCGACATCCTCCTGGCATCGTCCCTGCCTCCTTCCATCCCACCTCTCTTTCTCCTACCTTCGTGCTTGCCTGACCTCCTTCCCTCCTTCCTCACTCTGCCTGATCTCCTATCTCCTCTTTTTCTGCTGCATCTCTGCCTCACCTTTCTTTTTTTCTTTTTTTTTCTCTCAATCAATAAATCGGGCAATCAATCAATCAGTCAATCAATCAATCAGTCAATCAATCAATCAATCAATCAAAGCTTCTTCATTAATTAATTGATTAAAAAAAAAAAAGTGTGGGGGAAAGATGGCTTTCTTGCGACTTTCACCGGACCTCCTCGCTCCCTCCGCCTGACATCCTCCCTCCCTCCGCGCTCCCCCTCCTTCCCTCCTTCCACCTACTTCCTCCCTCCCTCTGCCCTCCCCCTCCTTCCCTCCTTCCACCTACTTCCTCCCTCTCTCCTCCCTCCTCCCTACCTCCTTACTCCCTTCGAGCGACATCCGCCTGACCTCCTCCCTCCCACTTTACTTCCTCCTCCCTCCGGCTTTCCTCCCTCCCTCCCTCTCTCCTCCTGTCCAACCTCTCTTTGCACTGCCTCCGCCCTTGCCTGACCTCCTTCCCTTCTTCCTCCCTCTGCCCGATCTCCGATCTCCCCTTCCTCTGCTCGACCTCTGCCTCACCGTTTTTCTCTTTTTTTTTTCAATCAATCAATCAATCAAGCAAGCAAGCAGTCGATCAATCAATCAATCAAGCAAGCAAGCAATCAAGCAGTAGATCAATCAATCAATCGATCAATCAACACTGATTGATTGATGGGTGCATTGATTATAAAAAAAGGGTGGGGGAGGGTTGGCCTTCTTGCTACCCCCCCCGGACCTTCTCCCTCCCCTCCCTCCGCCTTACCTCCTCCCTCTCCACTTCCGACCTTCCCGATCTCTCCTCGACCACCTTGTGACGTCCTCCCTCGCTTCTTCCTCCATCCCTCCGCCCTCCACCTCCCTCCTTCCTCCCTCCTTCCTCCCTCCTTCCTCCCTCCTTCCTACCTCCTTTCTCCCTTCGTGCGACATCCGCAAGACCACCTCCCTCACCCTTTCCTTCCTCCTACCTCCCGCTTTCCTTCCTCCTCCCTCCCGTCCAACCTCTCCGCCCCTGCATGACCTCCTTCCCTCAATAATGGGCGGTGTATCTTCCCATGTTTTCGCGGAAGATTCATTTCATTCTCGTTTAGCGAGTTGTTTGAGTAGAGGAGCGAGGCCCAAAGTCATCAATTCAGAGAACAATTCGTCGATTAATCAAATTTATCCGGCGGTGTATCTTCCCTTGTTCTAGCGGAAGATTCATTCTCGTATCGCAATTCGTCAATTCATCATCCGTACCTGACCGACAACAACACATGACATTGTGTATATTGACGGAAGATTCATCAACTGCACTTGCCTCTTTCAGAGAAGCTTCATCATCTGCACTGCACTCCCACCGCAAACAATACACACTGTCTCTGGAGTCAGTTCAGGGGAAGCAACAGAAGGGGGAAGAGAGAGAGAGAGAGAGAGAGAGAGAGAGAGAGAGAGAGAGAGAGAGAGAGAGAGAGAGAGAGAGANGAGAGAGAGAGAGAGAGAGAGAAACGTACGTACACAGCGAGAAACAGGGCGCGCAAGCAAGCGAGCGAAGACGGAAGGACATGTAAAGGGATCCTGGGGAGAGAGAGAGAGAGAGAGAGGTCTAGCTCAGTTGGTACACCGACGACTTGTTGAAAAGCAGACGCAAGTTGGAATCCAGATACAATCAGATGATGAGCAGAGTAAGATCGCTCCGGGTTACCTGGGGCCGGTCAGTTCAGTGGCGATACCTCAAGGTCGTCGCGGTTTTGAAAAGAGATAGGATGTAGATGAAAAAAAAAGAGAAGACGAGAGAGAGAGAGAGAGAGAGACAGAGTAGAAGCTCAGTCGGCGCCCACAGCCGCTGAATCGCCGCGCCAAGCTCCTCACCTGTTTGTGACCCGCGCAGAGACGACTCCGACTTTCGAATGCACCTGGTCAGTTAGGAGCACATAAGTTAAGAATACTCCGTCGGATGCACGAATGCCAACAAGACCAAACAGCACCGAGTGTGACAAACCAGCACTTGACTTTTTTTTTTTTTTTTTTTTTCAATTACCTGTCGATCTGGACAGAGGACGGCCTTTCAGGCCTTTTGTATTGTCATCATTATAGAGTAATTACGGGGAAACCCCCCCCTTAGCGGCCACATCCCGTACTCAAGCCTCCAACGAGGGGTCATAAGAGCCTACACGTAGTTCCACTACTCGCCATCCGCCAATATTTTGAATGCACATGGATAGAGAACCTATCCAGATGCATTCGAAATTTTGGCGGATGGCGAGTAGTTATGCAACTAGGCCCTAAGGGAGCTGCACCCACACCCACACGCAGGTGCGATACCTGCTCTACAGCGAGTGGGCGATAGCTGCCAGGCGTCAGTCGGAGCATCGGTTGCACCAGGACCGATCTTCTTCGATGGGCCAGTCGTTGTGCCTCCCCCTATGAATGAACATTTTTTTTTTTTTTTTTTTTTCGGAAATGAATGAACATCAGCAGTCTCTGAATGCCCTACGCCCTAAATGCCACTCGGGGTGCATGTGGTCATGTTCTAGCTGGAAGTTCATTCTCATTTTCCACCTGTCGAGAGTGGTGTGGCGATGCCCTACGCCCTAAATGCCACTCGGGGTGATGAACGGGCTATCTCTAGGGCCGAGGAGGTCCCACTAGCAAAAGGGATGGGATCGAGCGCCTGAATCTGGATGTGTTTTAAGCAGCGATGCAGAAAAGCAGTTCAATCTCGATTTCCTGCACATATTCATAAACTCGTCCAGATTCAGGCATTCGATCCGATCCTCTTTGCTAGTGGGACCACGCCCTAGGTGGCCGGGGCCAAGCTTGCCCACCAAGGTACATGAGGCCAATGGGAATGGGAATTGAACCCAAAACCTCCCGACGTGCCTTACGAACTGGGCTACGTTGGCCGCTGGATTACAAGGGAAAAGCAACTTTCGTGGTGAGGAAAAAAATTATATATATATCGTCAAATAGAACTGCCCGGTAAACCGTAGGCAGAGAGGGAGAAGAGGACAACAAACGAGGGGCTGTGACAAACTGTTTCGTCGGAGTTTCACCGACTCATCAGGAGGCTGAACATATATATATGAAACTCCGACGAAACAGTTTGTCACAGCCCCTCGTTTGTTGTCCTCTTCTCTCTCTCTGCCTACGGTTTACCGGGCAGTTCTGTTTGTGACGATATATATATATATATTTGGAGTTCGAGCAAAAGACAAAAAACTTGCAGGAAAAAAAAAAAAAAAAAAAAACACTTGCGTCGTGAGACCTCTCTGGCGCGGCGAGCTTTCGGCCGTACTTTCCGCCAAGTTCGCTGTAGAGGTCAGATACATACAGTGAATCTGCCCGCGCAGGAGCGGCTAAGAGAGAGAGAGAGACGGCGAAGCCGTTTTTTTTTTCGAGGTTTTTGTCCGTTATGCAGAAAATTCAGCCACATGGATCGGTCGAGACATGAGAGAGAGGCTTTGGAGCGGCTAAGAGAAAGAGAGAGAGACGGCGAAGGCTTTTTTTTTTGCGAGGTTTTTGTCCGTTATGCAGAAACTTTTGCCACATGGATCGGTCGAGACATGAGAGAGAGGCTTTGGGCCTCGCCACAACACGGTCGGCACACCACTGTCGAAATGTCTGATACCTTCTAATGCTTTCAGGGTCTCAGAGATATTATACTGGCAGATTGGCGTAGAATCTGCAATTCTAAGGCTAGTTTAGCGTATAAGGTTCGCAATTTCAAATCTAAATGGAGCCTCCCATTCTGCTGGGCCATTCCTACCCAGACGAACTCGCTAGTCTTCTCTGTTCTCTTGGAGGAAAGAAGAAGCAACCTGATTATTTTAGATCCATAACGGATTCTTAGCAAGAGACTCAACCCCAAAAAGATACCTCAGATATTCTAGAGAACTTCACTCRGCAGGAATTGGCTTGACAAACTGAACACAGTAGAASCATTTGGCCAGTGTAGTTTCTGCTCTCGGCTGCACTTGATGGACTGAGAGAGCYCATTCTTTCCGGATAGGGAGACTCAACTGGACCGTTTTAGGTGGAGGCAATTGCCTTAAGTTCCAGAAACTACAGTAGACATCTCCCTCTCACGGGCTACCTTTATTATTTTACTGAAGTTTTACCTGAGATCTATGCCCCTGATTCTCTCCAGGATAAGCTAAGCTGAGTAATGCTCTCAGTACACCGGGTTGAATTGTGAGGACCCCGGCCTCAAATTATTTCATGAAATTTACGAGGAGAAGAGGATTTATAATAATAAAAAAAGAAATGTCTGATACCCAAGATAGGAGGCTGAACCTTTTTTTTTTGGAAAGCAGGTATTAAAATTTCAAGAACTGGGACGAGACCGGGGTCCTCACAATTCAACCCGGAGTTATCCTGGCAGCCTCAGCCAGTTTCGCTTACGAGCATAGCTCGAGTCTCCATCTGCTGCTCTAGGTAACTCCTCTCGCTCTGCTGGCAGACGGGTCCAGCGTCCCATTCTGTCCCCAACTGTCCCAAAAGGACTTTCCAAATGCAATTTTCAATAGTTTCCCTCCCTTTTTATTTCCTTTTTTTTTTCTTTTTTCTTTATATTAGCCCTTCGACCGAGCAAAGGGCCGTTAAAAATTGTTGTGAGCTGTCTGTGTGCTCACCCCACGGTATTCTTTAGTAGAAGGCAAAGGCAAGAGAATAGTATGTCATGTGAGCTGGGCACGTAGCTGGGATAGTTTCTCTTCCCCCCACACAGGCTGTCAAAGTCGCAGAAAATTCTCCAGTTACCCAAGAGCCTAGCTCAGTGGGTACACCCATGAACTGTTAAAAATACAGACCTGTGCTCGAATCCAGATGATGGAACTTGATGAGTAAAACCAACTACTAATGAATTGCCTTGGGGCCGATCAGCTCAATGATAATATCTCAAGGCCGTCGCCGTTTTTAAAAAAATAATAATAATAAATAAAAAATAAATAAATAATAAAAAAATTCGCCAGTTGTCAGAGAATGCTTCTCGACACCTCCTTTCGAAAGTTGTTGTTGAATCCCCAGCCTGCTACTCCGAAGCTTTCGACAGTCCCCGGCTGCGCCACCGACTTCTCTTCGAAATTTCGTGACTGGGGGTAACGGCAGACTGCGGCAACAGTGCGTCGGGAGACACAGTGGCGGAGGGCTGTATCATACACACATAGCAGCAAATATTCAGAGATACGAACAAACTCACAAGGAAGAGACCTTGAAAATTCAACCTTCGAATCTTAGAACAAGCTCACACTTTACATAGACACAGCAAACCACATCACCATAGCTGGATCTCCCAAAAACGACAAGCAGTATCCTTCTACCGGTTTCATCCGCCTGCTCCAGCGGAATCATCAGGAAGGTGTGCTTCACGCACTCAGTCGAAAAGAGGCCGAATGCCTTGCCTCTCAGTCATATATACCTGGTGCCCTGGGCCTCATTCTCTCCTACCCGTCGTTCCACTAGGAACTTCCTTTCTGGATCACTTCAAAATTTTGTACTTGCCTACCCGCGCTCCGTCTCGGACGTAAAATGGAGCCGGATTTCCAAAAGGGATTCTCAAAATACAGAATCCAGTGAACGAAAAAGTTAAAGCTAGAAAACGGGCCAACTTGAAAAAACCTGAAAAACCTGAAAAACCCGAATATGAACCGACGAGCGGGATCGAAGCCAAATAAATAAAATAAATAAATAAATACGAGATACGGGTAGCAAGGCTACCGAAAACGTACAACACGCGATCTAAGAACCCTGTTATAGCCTGCTGTCGGGCCTGCTGTCAGGCCGTGTCCGTCCCCACCCGACTTCTTGTCGGGGTTTCCGCGGTTGAAGTTCGCTTTCGCTTTGATTCGCTGAGCCGCTGTTGAAAACAGATTGTGAGGAGCCTCAGAGCCTTGTAGCCCGTAACCTTGGCCAATTTGGCCAAGGCGCCTAGTGAAACCTCCGGGGTGTAGCCCCGGAGGATACTCTCCGTAATCGCATACGCCACCGAACTTACGCTCAATGCATTCGATGTCGATGAGAACCAGAGCCTCTTCAGAGTGGCCAGCAGCACTCCTTTCTTCATCCTTTTCTCGGAGTAACTGTCGAAATCTTGCATTGAGTGGTAACGTAGAGTTCCTGTTTCACGGAGCGGCCCAGCATTCTTTGTCTCCTGCACGAAATGTATCTGTACTGGATCAGCGTCAACGTGCATTCTGCCCCCTATGAACTGCCAAGTGTTCGTCCCTTCATCCTTGCGGATGAGCTTGAGTCCGCTGTCATATGTCACTTGGAACCTTTCAAAATTCTTCCGGCTCTGTCATGCGACGCAGGCTCATTGTTACATCCGACGATGATGGACACATCGTCGACCATCCTCCAGCCCCGAACCAACTTCCTATCCTGCCCGAGTGATGCCAGAAACTTGGATTCGGCCATGGCGCAGGTGATGGTGGCCAAAACCGGGCTAGAGGTTTTCCCCATGGGGATACCCAGGACTTGTCTTTGTGCGATGTGACCACACATCATATACGCATGTGCCAGATCGTACGTGACCATACTCCTGATCTGATCGAATTCCACCGAGATGAACCCATTCTGCTTCCGTCATGTCTTCGACATGCAGCACAGCTTTCCTCTGATGGCTACTCTGACCTGCTTCCACCCGTCTTCTTCGAAATGGTTTAGCAGTTCTGAGACCGCGTCCATAACCGATGTGAGTGATATCGAAGAAAACATTTCTTTGATATCATAGCAACGCCCAATTGTCGCAGTGCACCCTTCCATCTGAAAAAACTCCCCTATTGGTCGCAGCTCGTCCTTCATCTCGTAGGTCGAGCCGAGGTGGAAGTTGTTATCCTTGGAGAATCTCTTGACAAGGCAGTGTAAAGCCCTCGCACATCTCCTTTGCCCTGTTCCTGCTGGGTCTGTGCATGCTGGCGCAATGGGTCTCCATCGCTGGAGGTCTTTGTCCTTCGGTATAACGTAGGTTCTTCCGAGTTTTCCAACGGTGTTCCACTTTCCCACGGCTCCTAGACCTGCTTTCACGTAGTCTTCTTTGCATTCCGTCAGGATCTCCTCCTCCGACTTGTCAAACTTCTCATAATCTGAGTTCCAAACAAAGGTTTTTCAAAACCCATGCCTGTACAGAACTGGGCAGATTATAATGGTATCTTCTGGGTTGCGGTCGATGGGGGCTAGCACTAACTCATCGTACCTAGCTACCCAAGTCCTAACCTCTCTTTCTGTCCACGCCTTCTCATTCCGGGTGCTCTGTACGTAGCACGAGCCGACATCAATCTCCGGCTGGCGGCGACCTTTCAGGTGTGCCGTCGCATCTGCGATCCCTTTGTCCAAAAGCTTCTTGTTGAGCGTGCTATCTGGTCTGGTTACGTTCTTTGCATTGCGCATGAAAGTCGGTGCATCCTTCACATCTAATAGCCTGGTCAACACATGTTCGTCTTGTTTTTCAAGGGAGAACTCCTTACACCTGCACGTAACTGACCCAGTGTGCGCATAGTTCTTGTGATTGTTGATGATATCTCCCACGGTCTTGTTCTTCGTAAACACTACCCTCAACTTGTTTTTCACAAACCCCGCAACTGCTTCTTCTACTACCCTCGCTTCTACCACAGCCTCCGTGGTCTTTCTAACTTGCGATTTGAGGACACATTCACTATACGGATATTTTACTGTCACATCTCCGAACGCTCACCCCTGTCTTCTGCCTAATCACCTTGTCTAGCGCAATCCTCAGTTTGTTGCGAGTAACCTTCTTACCGAAGAGTCCGACAGTCCTGTACAAACCGACTAGTTTCGCGGTCGTGAAACGTTTGAGCGAAGACACTCTTCCTGGTTGGCTCAGCAGTTTACTCAGAAACACCTTGTTTCGTTCTGTGGTCGTATTCATCCTCTGGATCTTCAGGAAGATCGCTATGCCTCCCGATTGGCACATCTTCTTCGACTTCTTAAACGTCATGTTCCTTCCACCGATCAGGATTTCGAATGCGCCGTACTTTGCTTCCAACTTCTTCCAGTCGTCCGCCCAGTGTCTGCCCGGTAAAAACTCGACCTCGAGCCGTTCACCCGACGTATCTTTCTTCTCCTCCAGCCAATTCAGGATGGACGTACGTACGCCTCCTGCTGTCTTGAATGTCACCACAGATGTGCCTGTTGTCTTATGCCCTCTCTTGTTCCGTTCTCTCCTCCCGCTCCGTTTCCTCGTCTTCATGCTCCTGCGCCTGGATGTCCCTAGCGTATTCAGGCTAGGACAAAGGTCGCAGATTAAGTATCGCTCGAATACGAAGTCGTCTTGCTCCGTCATGTGCCTAATAGGCACCACCACGAATCTGTCAACACCGAAGGTTCTCATCCAGCGATATAGCTGCGGCGCTTTTCCTCGTGAGTTGGAGTTTGCTGCCGCCACGTGTTCACGCCATCTGTGGATGATCGGCCTGGTGGTACATCCTACGTACATCCTTTTCGGCCATGGGCTAACGATTACATAAGTGCCACCGCTTCGTAGCTCGAGCAGATTCTCAGTCGACTCCGCTTTGTCCAGGTACTTGGTCAGCCATCGGATTTCTCCGGTCATCCCAAGTAGCATTACAGACGAGGTGATTCGTCGTTCGACCACCGCGGCCTCTTCTCCACTGATTCCCCGCCCCCGTAGGGTCCGTCTTTGCTCCATGTCGATCCGCAAGGATTTCCATAGATCGTCTGAGGTAGGGGGCACGGAGAGTCATTGAGACTCCAAACCGGACTCGTCGACCGGAGCCGATCTGAGAATGGCTCTTGGTGGGACGAACACCCGTCCTTTCCCCCTTCTGCTCACCGTGCTCTTCACGATCTCTGGAGGTGTCTTGTTCTCTTGCGCTTCTTGTGTGCTCTTCTTTTCTTCGGTCTTCTTAGCAGGTGTGTCGAAGAAACCCTCATATGCTCGTTCTGTCTGTTTTCTCTTCGAAATTTGGTGAGTGGGGGTAAGGTCGGGATCCTCGGCTGCGCCATCGACTTCTCTTCGAAATTTGGTGAGTGGGGGTAAGGTCGGGATGGATTAATGTATGTCCTACCCTCAGGTGCGTTCGTCTTTTTCCATCTTGTTTTCACAAGTGCGCCCACTCTACAGTGCTGTGTGGCTAAAAGGGGGCAAACTGTCGAATGGAGGCTGTCAAATTTCTTCTGACAGCCGTCAATTTTTTTGGCCTTTCGACAGTGGTGTGGCGAGGCCCTTTGTGTTTTTCTCCTTTGAGAGTGGTGTGGCGGAAGAGTGTTTTTTTCGTTTAGACGAGTGGTGAGGCTCGCTCCACTAATCTCAGGGCATACTCACACTGTGACCCCAAATCCATAATTTGTGAAGGGTCGATTTGAGGTTTTGGGCATGGTTCACGTCACAATGCTGTACCTTTTCAGATGGGACAAGTTCGTGGCTGTCTGGAGAAATGTGGATTTGGTTCTTGGCTGGTCACACGGCGCCATCTACAAACTGTGCAAGAACTTTTGTGAACGAATTTTTGCCATTTTTTGAAGAAAATGCAAAAAAAAAAAAAAAAGGCATTTAAGGTCACCTCCAGAGGTGCCCGCAAAATCCCTTGCCCCCAGGCTTCCCAGGCTGCTGACAAATGGGCACAGGAATAGTACATTTGCGGATTTGGTAGATCCGTGTGACCGGCCTTTTCCCCTTTTGGGGGGGATTTTGGAAATATAGGTCCCCGTGTGAGTATGCCGTCAAAATATGGAAATTGAGAATGAATCTTTCCCTAGAATATGGAATGATACACCACCGTATCTTTTGTCTTTTGTGCATCTGGCGAGTAGTGGAGAGAGACCCTTTTGGGTTTGGGTCTCGCCAAACGACACACGAAAACGAAACGAGTGCATCCGCCCACAAAAGGTACCAAAATACACTCCTTACAATTTATAGCAAACCGATGAACATGCCCATTTTCTGCAGGAAGATGCACGCATTTTGTTTTTCGTTTCGTGTCCCGTGCAGCGACGGCCATAGCCTGGTAGGCCCACTGTTTTTTTTTTTTTTTTTTTTTTTTTTTTTTTTTGGGTTCGGCCCACTGGAGTTTGGTATTTGTAAGGAGTTTGCCACACCTATCCTGAAAACGGAAAAATGTTCATGAGCACTCTCTAACAGGGGAAGTCAAGAAAATCCATTCAAGAGGTCTCCTCGGTGTCGACGCGAATACCCTTATAACGGTATCCGCCCTGAGTTTTGCAAGTGACAGAAAATGATCATAAGTTGAAAAGAATAGGAGCACCACGTGAGCTGTGGCCAGATTTCTTTTTGTAACTAAGAGAGTAAGATGGTCTGAAGGTGGTAGAAAGTGTGTGGGCGCGCAAGTTTGAGGCGCGCATGATTTTTCTCTTTCTAGCATGATGTGAACCGGCATTTATATCGAAAAGTTTCTTATTTTTTATTAAAGGTATGATTCAAACGATCTTTTTATTCTTGATTGAGGAGTCTACCTATGGCATGCACACGTGCACGGAGGTGGGTTGACATGGTCGGCATTAGGTTTGACCGCCGGTGTCACGGTAACTATTTTAGATGTTATTTTGAAAGACCTGGAGGCAGGTAACGTGCAGCACGGTAAGGTATTTTAGTTGTCCGTAAAACGGTATGACTTTGACGTTGTAGCGGTACCCCTACGACACGGCAGCGCAACCAGACCAGTTTCAGGCCGTCGGCCTAACCCTGGTCCGGTACCAGGTTGTTCCCGTACCTGGACCTAGGCCAGTATATCACTTCAGCCTAGGCCCAGGTTCGAGGGGTCAGTTGGTTCATTCATTCTTGATTCGTTCATTCATTGATCGGGACTGGAACTTCACTCAGTTCTCTCTCTCTCTCTCTCTCTCTCTCTCTCTCTCTCTCTCTCTCTCACACACACACACACACACACACACACACACACACACACACACACACACACACACACACACACACACACACACACACACACACACCATCTCCGCACGTGCCATCTGCACGTGTGTCACATTGGTATCGGAGCGGGTTTCAAACCTCTGTTCCCTCCCTCCCTCCCCAGATGTGTATAAGCCCCCCTCCCCCCTCTCTCTATCCCACCATCGCGGATAGCCATCCCCATCCCTGCAGCTGCACGTGTTCCATCAAGGCGACCAGATACGTCCGCCATCCAAGTTGGCGTTTTTCTCCTTGGTAACCTCGACGGCGGAGTGACTCCAGCCGCTGCGGTTCTCCTACTGGCCGATCCGCTGCCGCTCGTGCCTTGGCTTGTCCTCCGTCATCCAAGTGTCTAAATTGCAGTGCAGTTGGTGATGCTATGAGAAGTTCATTGAACCTTATCATCTTGAGGAAGGAGAAGTTGTAACAAGGTTTCGTAGGCGAACCTGCAAAAGGATCATTGACACGTGGAGAGTCGACTTCCCACCACGTCAGCGCCCTCTTTCCCAACTCAAATTTGGACCCCTTTCCCCCCCCTTCCCCGTTCCACTGCCATCTCCCGATCTCCCCAACTGCTACCCACCCCGTTCCCCCCTTCCGATCGCGCGCACCGAAGGGATTCCGTACGTTCGGGCGTTCGGGTTCAAAAACTAAACACTATGATAAAAATAAGAAAAAAAGAAAGAGAATTAAAATGAGTGAGTGTGCCAGCACCTTCTCAACACCGCCATCTTTGCGGATTTTTAATTATGTTTTGGCATTGAGAAATCCGCTGAAAATTTACAGATATGTAGTTTACATAATCAATAACTCATTTTTTTTTTTTTTAAAATAATAAAATTTTTTAGGCCCCGAAAATAAAGTGAAAATAAAAAGTTAAAAGTAAAAAAAAACAAAATAATGAGTGGGCGAGCACATTTTGACACCCCCATCTTTGACGATTTTTAATGGTTTTTTGGCTTAGCAGAATGACTTCAAATTTTACAGGTGTGTAGGTTACATCGTAGAGAACTCACAACAAAAAAAATCAGAAACAAAAAGCTTATTGTTAGGCCCCGAAAAATAATAAAATTTTTTAGGCCCCGAAATAAAGTGAAAACAAAAAGTTAAAAGTGAAAAAAAACAAAATAGTGAGTGGGCGAGCATATTTTGACACCCCCATCTTTGACGATTTTTAATGGTTTTTTGACTTAGCAGAATGACTTCAAATTTTATTGGCGTGTAGGTTACATCGTAGAGAACTCACAAAAAAAAAAATCAGAAAAAAAAAACTTATTGTTAGGCCCTGAAATGTTTTTTGGCGGGGGCCGAACCTGGAGGTGTTCGACCCCCGAACGCCCGAACGTTCGGGGGCCAGCCTGGGGGCTCCCGAACGTTCGGTCAGGTAACCCTGCTTGTCACGGTATTTGCCCCGACGGCATTCCCGGATCCCATTGAACGATATCCCCGTCGTTCAGCATAAAAAAAAGAATTCAGGATCATTATAAAGATTCCACGTGAAAGCAACGAACATAATACATAACATTTCCAACAATCGTCTGGAACTAAGCCGAAACTTTTCCACCAACATACAACAATACAACAACAAAACTGGATTTAGCCTCCAGAAACCTTCACTTAATACAACAGAACTGGATTTAGCCTCCAGAGGTCTTAAATCATTACAAATCATATGTGGATGGAATGATACAAGATATTGCCTCTGGCAAGCCTTGTCAAAACTTGGACCCAGGTCTAGCCCCCGGAAGCCTTCGATTTAGAGGAACTTTTTAAAATGATTCCAGCATCATCCCACTGGTGTCACTGGTGGTCACTCAAAACCAAACATTTAGTCTCAGAATGGTACCGGAAAAACTTCTGATTAACTTTCAAAACCCTAATTGGTTGACACATCCATTTATCTAAAAAACATCAAGTTTAACCCCCTGACGGGTCTTTCAAAATATTCAACCTCCTGGGGGGCCTAGACAAAAATCCGAACCAACCATTCATGAGAGAAACCATTCGTCCCAAGTTTTATGACCAAGTTATGATCCTCATTCCAATTCACATAAGTTATAATGCCCGTTAATTTTGAACCCGTTGTGAATGCGTCGAGGAGTGGTGTAATCCGTGTAAGGATAACATCTCGACATCAAGCCCCGCTTTAGATTCGAGCCTCACCACATTCTCACCGATTCCTGTGTTTTCGATCTCATTAGTCCTCTGCATGTAGAGTAGAGCAGCCCCACCTCAAATAACCGAGGCTGGCTAGACCCCGACCATAGAGGTACGGTGACCGTGTTTGACACGAGGTTATGTAGTCACTCCTTCCCTTGTGGCAAACGATAGTCGCCTACCCTACAAACAACATTCTAGCAAGATCTCAACACCTTCCTCTCTTTCAGTGATAGTATAGTCGTCCTTCCCTTAAACCACATAGGATACAGAAGATAACATCCCACTATGGACCAGGAGCATAGCTCCGGCGTGACCCTCACTACCACCTCCGGAGCTCAGAAATCCATCAGAAATTGACAGTGACATGATCACGCCTTCAAAACTTACTTCAAAAATATTCAACAACAACAATACAATTTTACAACAAATGCTTTCACATGAAATTTCATAATGATCCAAGCTAAATTATGTTCAACAGTAGTTCGGATGCCTTCAGTTATAGAAGTGCATCACTAAAACGAATAATCTCGAAATAAATAGGAGTCCGAATAAACTGATCGATCGAAATATACACCATTCCAATATAAAACGTATGACTAAATAATTATGCAAACCAATATAAAAATAAAGTCAATGTCTGGTTGACAACATTCCAAATTTTTTTATTTTTTTTTTATCTGGTCTCAACCATAGACCAGATACATGTAGGGGGTTCGGCAATTTGGGAACGCCGGATCCCCAGGAGCAAAAAATTCCGACCGGATTTTGGCAAAAAAAGTCAGTTTTGATTTCGTTCAAAAAATATAATATGTCCGTTTTGACGAAATGGCTGTTTAAGCGCAAGGCTTTGAGTAGAGCCTACCCCATGCTTCGTTCGAAGAGCCGACGAAAACAGAGTAGCACTCAACAAACTCAAGTGTGAGTCGTGGTCTTAAGTAGTGGCAAGGCTAGATAGCCAACTACAATTACAACTAGTAAAATATTGCTTACACAACAGTCATGCGCTACCGTCATGCACCACTATTAGGCCCAAGCTATATGTAGCAAAGGGCACAGTTCCACATGACTTCCTCAGAACTCGTAGCTCAGCAGGTTCAGCAACCGAAGCACACCCCCCCTCGTTCTGCAGATGAACTCCCCTTCCAGAGGCCTATTCTAACGACACGGTGCAAACGGCTCACTCAAAATAACACAATCCGCCTCATCTGCTCACCCAATTGACTCCAAGTGGCACATGTTTACCTGCCCCGAAACTGCCGCTATGTAGCGAAAACGGTTGTGCACACAACAACTGTTTCTCAACAATTTGTTGCCTGAATGCCACAGCAATAGCCGCATGCGGTCACACAGTCCGTTACCAGCAGCAGTTCAAGTTGTGACCACATGTACCACAACTTGTAAGCGATACCCGAGGCGAGCTACTCATCCAATCACAGCAGGTATGCATCAGGCATACCAACGTAGCTAGCTCTTGACAGTTCACACAGTCGGACCACTGACAACGCAGTAGCCTTGACGAGCGGTGGATATTCGGCAGATCCGGAATCCAGCGAATAGTAGCCCGGCTGATAGCAACTCTTCTGGACCGTGGAAGCAACAGTTTCGTTGTCGAAGACAACAGTAGTATACCGCAGCAAAAGGGCTCAACAAAATTTGCGAGCACTCGGCTAATTCATCCCTCAACCAACAGTAAGCACAGTAGCATCGTTGATATGGACAGGATCGACCCTCGTGCTCATTACTTCATTCAACGGTAACTGCAGTTCTATGACGAAGAACACCAACACAGGTCTGGGTAAAAACAGCAGCTCAAGATACACAGTAGCAACCGATCCAGCCTTTCTAGTCGGGCCTAGATACGGTATCAGCGGCACCAAGGACTCGTTTGTTAATGGAATGAACTAGACAAATCAGTCCACGATCTAAAGATCGACCATGCACCACCACCCACAGAATCAAGAAAGAGCTTTCAATTTGTCGGTCCTCTCTCCAACCATGTCGCCGGCATAGCACAGACTGGTTGCGGGCTCTGCAGTGTTGACTTCCGTAGATGCGCCCTAGTCAGGTAAGTATACAAACACCAAGTGCCTCCAATCAACTCCCAGGCCTGGGTGCACCCTCCTAGTGAAAGCAAGCACAGTGATCCACACAGCGACGAGCGGGAAACGCACAGTGATTGCGTCCAACATGATAATTAGGAGCAGTGTACCCATGAAACATGCAGAACAGAAGTGATTTTTTTCCCGCGCTACAACATGAAAATATACATCGCATCAGGGGACACTAAGGCTGCTACGACGAACATTAGCGGGCAACACTAAGACAAGTACAATCATCATGATGAGGAAACGTCATGAATGCAAGTACGGGGACGAAGGGTACTACGACCAAGACCTCCGAACGGCAAACACCACCTCGAACATTTCGCTATCGGAGACTACGAGAACGGCGGCATGGCTATCATCAAAACGGGAGCACGAGGGAAGAGTTAAAAATGTAGCTCCTTCCCTGCATCTTTCCGCTCTTACCAACGGGTCTGACAAACATCTTGGCCAGACTCATGTGCTCTTCTCAGTGCCCATGGAAGGGAAGCAATCGTCGGGGCCGAGCAACATTACCCCAGCCTCGCAGAAAAAAAAGGACTATCGTGAGCGTCGGACGTAACGAGCACTTCAACAATGGACGCGATGAAACCGAACACTTGATGACCAACACGATCATGATAATAACGTGTGAACCTGTGACCGATCCCCACGACTCACCGAACAGCCACACAATGGGAGCATATTTATGTACGTAAAATGCGGACATGTACGTTGCAAATTTTCATTCGTTTCTTTTGTTCCCTTTTTCCTCGCGTTTTTCTCTCCTTTGTCCTCTTCTCGCCAGCTCCTTTACCTCATCTTTGTTCTTGCCGACAATCACACTTACCTCATGTACAAAACGAGAATGAATCTTCCCCAAGAACAGGGGAAGATACGTTCTCATATACCCCCCGCAACCTTTACAGTCTGTAGCGGCCGAACCGGTGCCCGACTTCAAAATATGTTGTGCCCAATATCTTCAAAACGCCTCAAAACCCCATTTTAGCATCTTTTCTTGCTCGTTTTCATTGAGAAACGAGCGAGATACACCCTTTTAACCCCGACCAAACCTCTCTTCTCGTCTCCCGACTCCATCGTGCAACCCCTTTCTCTTCTAACTCCCTGTCCAATAACGTTTTACTAAAACTAAACACGAATTTGAGTTCGCCTGCCCTGCAAACCACGATCTACACCCTTAGTTCACTCGATTCCGAAGAGAATCGGGTAAGTCGCTCATTTTCCTCTTCGCCATCCCCGACTTTCACCGCTTCGATAGTACCTGGCACCGATTCTCGTCTTGGTTCACTCTACTGTTTGCTCTTCTGGTGGCATCGCCCGCTCCTTCCTCGTCTGCATCTCTCGTCCTAGTGCACGATCCCGTCGTTTATTAGCGTTGTTCAAGTTTAACAGCTCCAGCTAATATCCAGATGGAAACTTCGTAGGGAAATCAGTTACTGGATGGGCGGACCAGTCTTTTGCCCTTACATTGAAGTCTAACCATCTATTCGCACGTCAGTATCCCTGCGAGCCTTCGCCCGTGTTCCCTCGGGCGGCCTGCTTAGGCGCTGTTCACCAGCTTCTGAGTCCCTACGGCCTTGCTCATACTCGATCTCTCTCTGCGGACCGTCGGTAGTGACCAGCGCATTCTCCAGCTGTGCTCCGTTCCAGCTCCGGCAGCCCCCAGGGAAACTTCTACAGAACCAACTAGTAGATGGTTCGAGTAGTCATACGGCCCTATACCCGAATCCCATGAGCGATTTGCACGTTTGGCCTTGTTCCGCCCATGCCCAGGCGTGGTTCAGGTCGCACAGCTCTACTTTTTCAGATGGGATAAGGCCTTGACCCTCCGTAGCAATGGCGAAATGACACTCTACTGGTCACATGACGCCATCCACAAATTGTGCAATAACTCCGGTGAATAAAGGTAAAAACATAAAAATAAAAATTTAAAATAGGACATTTGCGACCAACTTCCAGATGTGACTGCATATTCCCCTTGGCCCGCGGTTACATAAGCTGCTGATAAATGGGCACACAAGAAGGTACATTTAGGACTTCGGCAGATTTGTAGGACCGGTCCCATGCCTCACGGACCTTAATGGGCATGCTCACTCTCAAAGCTTATACAACAGGTCGTGGTTGGCAGACGGTACAGTCGCAGACTGCGCCACGCCTCAGCTCCGTCTACCCCAAGGGAAGCTTCAGAGGGAATCAACAACTAAGTGGCTCGAGTAGTCTTCCACCGTATACCCAGGTCCGAAGGACAATTTGCAGGTCAGCATCGCTGCGGGTTTTTACCGCAGTACCCGTGACCCTTTTATGCGCATGCCTTGTCTACCAGTTGTCGGGACAGCCTGCCGCACAGCAAGCACTGCGGCAGCCTCCCGCTGGTGCCCTCTGTTGGACTGTGCCCACGACACAGTTCACCATCTTTCGGGTTCCAAGCGCAGATTTCGGTGGCAATAGGCAATATTTAAAAGACCAAAGTGTGGGTAAGGGTTCCATACGCACAACTTTCGGGACAGCCTACTACACAGCAAACACTGCGCCAGCCTCCCATTGGTGACTTCGAGCAGACCGTGCGCACGACACAGTTCACCATCTTCCAGATTCCAATGGGTCGCACTGCTGTACCTTTTCAGATGAGACAAACGCCCTGGCCGTCCGGAGCAGTAACACTTTGGTACTCCGCTGCTCACACGGCGCCGTTCGCAGATTCGTGAAGGGACTTCTTGTGACGGGTTTTCACCAATTTCCGAAGAAAAATGCTAATAAAAAACTTAAAATTAAAATAAACACACAAAATAAGTAAATAAATAAATAGGTCATTCCCCTTGCATCGTGACTATACAGGTTGCTGACAGAAGGGCACGCAAAAGGTACACTTAGGACTTCGGCAAGTCTGTTTGACCGGTCCTGTGCTGCACGGCCTTCGGTGCGCACGCTCACACTTAAGCTTCTCACGATAGATCGTGGTTGGTGGCCCGGATAACTGCTTTGCGGGCCTCCGCCACTGAGGCTTTCTCCGTCTCGTTGGCCAAACACCCACAGGCTTGCATGCTCGTTGACCTTCTCGGTCCATGTTTCAACAGTTAATGGTTGTACCAACCGAGCTAAGCCCATTGGTCCCGACCATTGTGCTTGACACACATACCGTGTTCCGCAGATGGGACCGACACTCAACATGGCCGAATAATAAAAATAAAATAATAAAATAAAAATAAACATAAGAGGGAAAGGCGGCTCCTATGGGAGGGGGAACTGTTGGCATCCCCTCGGTTCCACCAATCTGGCCCGCGGTCGGGACCAACAAATAAAATCGAGAGGGATAGCCTCGCCCGGACCCCTTGGCTCTCTTCAAACTGCATCGTTGTCGTCCTCGACCCCTTTACTCGCTGCTTGAAAGTTCAACCCTGGAACCGATAGTGCTATGCCCAAGGTTGGCATCGGCGAGAAGCGGTTAATGGAAGGCACAAAATTTGGGAATTTTGGCGAATTTTTTACCAAAACTGCCATATTTCCCTGAATTTTTACTTTTTTCTTGGTTTTTCTTTTTGCCTATTATATATGTGTTTTAGGGTATATTTGTATTTAGTTTCGCCGTATTTGGAGCAGTAACAAAAAACTTCGCAAAAACACCAGACTCAAAAAAAACTTTGGCGAATTCCGAAAGCTACTCCGAAAAGGGTTTTATTGTACTCTTGATTTTGATTTTTTTGTTTTTTTTTTGCCTAATTGTTCTTTTTTATGGTATACACTATTAGAATACCTTATAAATAGGTTCGACAGGTTGCACGACCTTATGAAGAATCCGTAAAGGCCACTCTTTGGCTTATCGACCGAAATCCTGACTGCGAACCAGCGTCATCCTATCGTGCGGGCGCCAGGCTCCACGCACGGTCCGCACTTACTCATCACCAACTATATTAACCCCGTGTTTTCCGAACCTTTTCCGACACAGGAAAGTCACCCGTGCCTTAAACTAACGCGTCCACACACCCTCTAATCTCACCTCGCACGCCCCACCGTTCGACTAAAAATGAGTCGAGCATGGACCGGGTGATACTTATATAATTTATGGCTTCTAGTATCGCCTCAGGTGCTATTTGTATGAAGTGCAAATATGCGCGCGAATACCCTTGTAAGGTATTCACGCCGACACCACTGTCCCCTACGGCACGATAGGTTCCCGCGGGGCATAAGCTTTCCTTCCCTAAGGGGCTGTCACCACTCTTAGGGCCGTATCCCTACTGAGCTAAAGACCCACGTGCGAGAGCTTTCATATGCAGTTGCAGAGGTAGGTCAAGCGAGGGCGTTTGCTCGTTCGCTGTAGTATAGATACACTTGGTTAATGCCAAGCGAACCCGAACGTCGTCCGTTCCTAGGGCGTCGATCTCCTGGGTACGAAGCAAACGTCGGTCGACTAGGACGGTCTCAACCAAGCGTGAAACTCAACATTAATCCTAGTCCCTTTAACACACAATCAAAAGAAAGTTGTAACAACCATACATAGTTACATTGAAAAGAATCGATAGGACGGTATGTCCAATCTGAAATGATAACTAAAAGAAATCGAATCTTTATTTAATACATTCATTATCACAAGATAAAAAACAATCCGACTGCCTCAGGTCGAACACCACAAATCAATCAAACAACCGCCAACAAGGAGTTGACAATCGAAAATAACATTGATGCTTCCAACATGGTAGTCGGACAACCTCAATTTTGACCTGATGAGACGCGCTGCCAAAGTCATTAATTTCAGCCTACCGCCGACCTAAGATTCGACACGCTCACACCCGTCTCCATACTTTCTCAATCTTATTGGATGACGGTTACTTTGCAATGATTCTTGATCAGGGGCATTGCTTGAAGTGTTGCATGCTTCTCCTTCTAGGAAGTAGTCTGGGTTACTCCTCCTCCTCATCCGAGCATAAGACTCGGATCTCCGAAGTCAGGGCGTGTCCACCGAATCGGCAAAGTACCCTCCCGTTGACCAGTTCACTCTGGGTCGATAATCGGGTCTGCTCCTAAAGCAACGAACCCCTGCCCCTGATGCTTCCTAGAGATAGAAGATGTGTCCACTGCAAGTAACTTTCATATGTTTTTCATTTCTCCTAAGTCCAGGGTAACTTAGACGAAAAAAATTCAGGAAAGATAAGGAACGAGAATCATTTGGACAGGTATAGGTGGATAAGGTCATTCGGGATAGAATAAGTAGACCTCAGAAAAAAACTAGATCAATTTAACTTTATCTTCTTTATTTAAAACTATTTTTACGGAACTCACTGGATTAATCATTTCCAAAATGACAAGTTTTGTTTTACAAACAAGCAGGTAGTAAGAAAAAGGAAGATAATATTTTTTTTTATGTGTCCCAAATAGGCATAAATAAAAACTCCTTTGTACGCATCCTTCTACTTACCTGCACTCCAAGCCAATAAAACAAGTTCAAAAGAAAACATTACCATCCCAAACTCAAGTCAGACTTTTCAATTCATATGCATGACACGCACGACTTTCCTCTACCTTTTTTTTCGAATATTCAAACGAACAAGGTCAAGCAAAGTGTGGGTTCACACAGGTGTGAAGAGAAGTTCGAGTCATTCTACGAACTGACCTTGAGTGAAGTTTGAATCGGCTCACTCAAGAAAGTCGAGTAACATATCAATCGAAAGAAAAAGACCGTCGTAGAATATGCGACTCACAACTCCACAAGTTGTGGCCTTTCTCATAAATCAAGGTTCGTGTCCTTCTCCAAGTGTCCGATCATACCAAGGTCGGGTCCACTACGATGTCTGAATGAGATAACCCTCAAAGAGGGTGCTCCCATGATCAATCTCATGTCGCCTCAACATCACAGACAGTTTCAATGCAGTCCCTGCAACACTACGTACTCCAAGGACACTTCCCCAACCAACAACAAGTCCATACCACCTCAAATCATCATGTCCGCTCACAATAACCACATGAACATGTTGGTTCCGATCTCAAAATCAATCCCACCTGGTTCCAAAAATGGTCCCAGACGGTCCCATGCTACCACCGCAACACTGGATGGTCCCATACTCAAACCCCGCTTGCACTGCACGCCACAAAAAAAAAAAAAAAACCTGATTAAAAACCGCAGGTGCCGCATGCCTAATAATTACTGCCGCGTGCACTCATTCCGCACTCTTTTCATGCCGCCGGTCCACGCACCATTACCGTACGATCCTAAACATGCACCAGCATTGGCCCAACCTTTGGCCCCCATTAGAATCCACCATAGTTCCCGCACACCACAAAAAATAAAGCGTGGAACTGCCGCTCGTCACGCTGCAAAAAACCGGCAGTGCTTCCGTACCGCTATCGTTAGACCCAGTGCCGCCGCCGCAAAATCCGACAGCGCTTCCAAGTCACTACCAAAAAAAAATCACAACTACTGCCGAAAAATTTCAGTAGCGCTCCCGCAGTACGTCAAAAAACTGTCGTCGCTGCAAAAACCACGTAGCATCTCCCCAACACTTCTCCAATTATGGCAGCCATGTGCAGCATAACCCCTACGCCTTACAGAAAATGGTTGCTGACGCCACGTTAAATGAACAACACCTTCCCTCCACCTCTCCAACTATGGTTGTCGTCGCCGTGATGGCCGCGCAGCACCTCCCCAACACTTCACAAAGTGAAGTGGTGGCTATGGCTGCCTCGACTTCCCACTCCAGCCAACATTACCTCCACCAGCAGCACTCCCTCATTCCGGCAGCACCGCCCCACAGTAGCAGCCAACCAGCATTCACTCATGAGAATGGCCCAACAACACTGCCACAATTGTGAGGCTGTTGGGTGGCGTGCTAAGTTTTTTAGCCGGCTGATGGTTGTGGGCAACTGCTTTGCCCACAACCAGGCAAAATTCGTCAGTGCTCCTTACCCTTGATCTAAATCAACGGACAGGAGCTAGGGGCCTTGGTTTTCCCCTAGGGGGACCAAGGTCATCAGTTTCTAGGAGTACCTGGACATTTTCCCAGGCCAGCTGCTCTTAGAAATGACTGTACTCAGCCATTTCAGGACTGCATGTTCAACTGAACAGGTGCAGTCCCATCAGCCCCCAGAAGCTTCTGGGGGTGCATCTATTCTACGACCGGGACCATATCCACGACCGTTTTTCTCCTTCTCTTCTTCTTCTTTCTTCCCCTGCACCTGTTCTGAACTCACGGCCACATACGTGGCCGTTACTTACCCCTCTTTTCTTTTCCTTCCTTTTTTTTTCACAAAGTCTAACGAGAGGCAGGCTCAACAAGGGCTCCTTTACCTTGCACTGCGCGCCCACACTCGGAGGCCAGGTTCGGGCTTGCTATGAACCTGCTGCCCGTTTCTCTACTACGTTGAACAAGGAATCAACCAAAAAAAGAAAAAAAAAAAAACAAGAAAAGAAAGCAGAAAAAACGAACAGACACACAGCAGAAAAGTGGGGGGGGGGAGAAGAACAAGAGTGGCAGCGTATATTCCCGCGTTGTAGCGGTAGATTCATTAGATTTTACTCATCCGATCGATGGGAATGTCAGGGGCCAGTCAGACCGTTGAGCTTCAACAGCCGCAGGTAAGACTCCTCGTCTCTTCTCTCTCTCTCTCTCTCTCTCTCTCTCTCTCTCTCTCTCTCTCTCTCTCTCTCTGCCTAGTCGCGGGTGTAGCCATCGACAAGCGAGTTGTCAACTCTCACCAACTTAAGCGACCCGAAATGTGTGCAGAGAGACCCTTGTGCCTCAAAACGCCACGTCTTGAATATAGCCGCGTTGTGGCGGCAGATTCTTTCGTTTCTATTCAGCCCACGATTGGAAATAACCAATTTGTCCGTCGAAACAGACGGGTACTTCACAAACTAAAAAGAAAAGGAGGAAAAAAAGAAAATCTAAAAGGAAAATAACGAATCCGAAAAGAAAAATCTAACTAAAGAAATCTAAAGCAAATCTAAAAGAAGAAAACTTATAAAAATCTTAAAAAAAAAAAAAAAAAACCCTTACCCTGCTGCAAAACGGTCGCCCATTTTCACGGGCACTGTCTCATCCACTTGGGCTGAAGTGCCGCAGGTTCTTCCAAAGACGCCAAGTGGCGCAGTCGTTTCCCATTAGTTTAAGTTTTTTTTTTTTTTTTTTTTTCGTTTATTCTGTTGGTTCTGCCACTTGTCACATTACATCGTGGTACACCCATGATCTGTTGAAATACAGACCCAAGTTCGATCCTAGTCGGGATCGCGAAAAACATTTGGACCATTTTTTCGATTCATGCATGTCATCCTTGTGCAGGCTATGCTCCGTGTGGCTGATCTCAGTCGTGCGATCCTTAGATCGCCCGACCAAGATCGGCCGCGTCACCAAGCACCAACTCCAAAAGGAGCTAGCACCACTAGGTGCACAGTTTCAGGCTTGATCCCAGCTTCTGCTGGGTGGAAGTCGGACACGGTAACCTACTGGGCTAGCTCCTATCACAAAAGTGATAGGAGCAACTCTTCTATAAGAAGAGCTTGCCCAGTCACTATCCCCTTGTCGAGGCCTTGCAGGGCCTCGCATGCTTGAGGCCTTGCAGGGCCTCGCCTGCTTGAGGCCTTGCTTGCTGGTCGTGCCCCGCCGGTTGCCCGCGTGATCGCGACTTGGTTGGCCACCTAACCGCGTAGGCCTCGGCATCGGACTGCGGGCCCCCCCTTGACTCGAGGTCAACCCCCGCGGCCCAGGAAACCCTATTCCCCCCTGCGTCGCGGCCCTATAGCCGGCGCACCCCTCCTTTTAGCCTACTTAGGCCCTGAATCGTCTGCGGCGCTCCCCCTTGACATTATTTTAGGTAGAATAGGTCTTACTTTACCACTTCCATGCCCGCACTCGTTTGCGGCTTCGACAAGAGCGGAGCACTGCCAACTACTATTGTTACACTCGGACGCGATAAATGTCCGGACAAAAACTCAAAAACTTTTAATCTCTCAGTCATATGTCGGGTCTGAATAAACTTTTGGCAAACTTCATTCTCATCAAGTCCTTCAATTCAACGAAAGAGTTGGACAGCGTCTGATGTTGAAAAACCTCGACAAATACCCTTGTCAGGGTATTTGCCCCGACACCACTCCTCCGTGATCCCGATTCCGCCCTTCCCCCACTACGATCGCCTCCATCCTGAGCCCCCCTCCCCCAGTCGGTGCGCACGTGCGTGCGCGATGTTCCTGACCTCTCTTCGCCCCCAATTCTACTCCCCCCCCCCACTCCCGACATTTTTCCCCGATCTCCCTCCGATCCC